>JAGWCC010001337.1:0-53578 GCA_022651775.1 Drusus annulatus
GAAGTAAAAATAAGCTAAGAGCTTTAAAAAAAGCTATTGATATGGCTGCTGAACTAAAATTGTAAAAATGGGATCGTCGATACTTAAAACAGATTTAACAAAACGAGTGTATGGGCTTGATGTATTTTAAAAATCTGCACTATCAGCTTGTTACTAGCTACATTAATGTATCTACACCTCGAAAAACCATGCATGGATATTAGAAAAAAAATTAAATTTTTAAGAGAATGAAAATCCTTATATTCGATAATTACGACTCGTTTACATACAATCTTGTTCATCTTGTAAAATCGCTTGGCTACACAGATATTGATGTGATACGAAATGACAAAATCGCGTTGAGTGATATTGCTCGATACGACAAGATCATATTATCGCCCGGTCCGGGAATACCGTCAGAGGCCGGTCTTCTACTTCCTCTGATAAAAGAGTATGCTGGCAAGAAGCCAATATTAGGCGTATGCCTTGGTAATCAGGCAATAGGAGAGGCCTTCGGAGGTAAACTGACAAATCTGGAGGATGTATATCATGGTGTGACCACCAAGGCTCATATTATTGCCGACGACTATCTGTTTGACGGATTGGATAAAACGGTAGATGTAGGCAGATATCACTCGTGGATCGTCAGCAACGAAAATTTACCTAGCTGCATTTGCGTTACGGCAGTGGACGATAACGGTCAGATAATAGCTATGCGCCACACTGAGTTTGATGTGCATGGAGTTCAATTCCATCCTGAATCGGTATTAACGCCGAATGGAAATGTGATCCTCGAAAATTTCTTAAAAAAATAAATATTGGCAATGAAACAAATATTAAATAGATTAACCGAACACCAATATCTGAATCGCAATGAAGCTACCGATATTCTAACCAAAATGGCTAGAGGTGAGTATAATGATGCACAAATTGCAGCATTCATCAGCGTATTTTTGATGCGGAGTATTAGTGTAGATGAATTTCTCGGATTCTCGGATGCGCTACTCAATCTGTGCGTTGATGCCACAGCATTGCAAGCCTACAATCCGATCGACATTGTGGGAACTGGGGGTGATAACAAAAACACGTTCAACATATCCACCCTATCGTGCTTTGTTGTTGCGGGGGCGGGATACAAAGTGGCTAAGCATGGTAATTACGGGTCTAGTTCGGTAAGTGGAGCATCCACCGTTATGGAACAACATGGTGTGAAATTCACGAATGAGATCGGGAAACTGGAAAAATCATTGGAGGAAACAAATATTGCATATCTGCATGCTCCTTTATTCAACGATGCGTTGAAAGTGGTAGCACCCATCCGAAAGCAATTGGGCGTTCGCACTTTTTTCAATATGTTGGGGCCCATAGCCAATCCTATAAAAGCGAAGCGTACAGTACTAGGCGTGTTCAACCTCAAAATGGCACGTATGTATTTCTATACCTATCAAAAAACAGATGTGGATTATACCATTGTGCATAGCCTCGACGGATATGACGAAATATCCCTGACCGGAGATTTCAAACTAATAAACAAGACTGGCGAATATATCTATTCGCCCGATCAAAATAGGACTGCCAAGGCATAAAGAGATAGATCTAGATGGAGGCAAAACACCGGAAGATGCAGCTAAAATATTCGACAATGTGATACACAATACAGCTACCGAAGCTCAAAAAAATGCAGTGATAGCCAATTCGGCAATAGCCATTCAAACAATCAACCCTCTACTTGCATTAGAAGAGTGCGTTGCACAAGCACGTGAGTCGATAGATAGCGGAAGGGTGAAAGAAGTATTTAAGAAGTTCATCGATTTGAATAGCTAAACAAAAATGAAAAAAATCCTGATAATTAACGGTAACCCCGATAAAGAAAGTTTTTGCCATGCAATGGGGCATAGTTACAAAAAAAGCTCTACCGATGCCGGCAATGAGGTTAGAGAAATTATTTTGGCAGATATCGATTTCAGCCTCAATCTGCAACATGGATTCAGAAAACGTACCGATTGGGAACCCGATCTGCTAAAAGCATGGGAAGCCTTGCAATGGGCAGAACACATTGTGTGGATATATCCCATCTGGTGGGGTATGCCCCCGGCATTACTCAAAGGATTTATCGATCGGGTATTCTTACCCGGATTTGCATTTGAGTATCAAGACAAATCGCCATTCCCAAAGAAATTATTGACAGGAAAGACAGCAGAAATAATAATCACTATGGATACGCCTGTATTCTACTATAAACTTGTATACAAGAATATAGGAGTGAGACTTATGCGAAAAAACGTAGGCGATTTTTGTGGTATAAAACATACAAGAACAAGCTATATTTCGCCCCTGAAAACATCCACTCCCGAAAAACGAAAAGAGTGGTTGACTAAAATAGAACAAATAGCAGCTAAAGTATGAAAAGCCTCGCCATAGATGTACCTGATATAAACATAAAGCGCATTCGCCTTGCTGTTTTTCTGCTCTACTTTGGGCAGGGACTATGTTTTTCAAGCTGGGCTAGTCGCATACCAAACATCAAAACATCACTCGGACTTGGCGATGCTGCATGGGGTACACTGTTGCTAATGATCCCTATCGGGCAGGTTTGTGGTATGACTCTATCGGGCTTGCTTATTCATAAATTGGGCAGCAAAACGATCCTCCCTATTGCAGTGGTATTTTACAATATAAGTCTTGTATCCATTGGCATTGCACCAAACGAGTATACATTGATTATCAGTTTGATTGTATTCGGATTCTTCGGCAATTTCTGCAACATATCGGTAAACACACAGGCTGTGAATGTGGAAGCACGATACGACAAGCCCATCATGGCATCGTTTCATGGTGGATGGAGCCTTGCCGGATTAACTGGGGCAGTAGTCGGTTTGCTTATGGCGGCATCGGGCATTCAACCAGTCTACCATTTTCTGATTATAGCGGTGGTATGTATTGTGGGGATGACATGGAACCGTAAATACCTATTGCCCGATGCAAAAAAAAAAAAAAATACTGCAGAGATCGAAAACAAGAAAAAGAATAAACCCGAACACTTTCTATTCCTGCTCGGCTTAGTTGCCTTTTGCGGAATGGCTGCCGAAGGGGCTATGGCCGATTGGAGTGGATTGTATCTACACGATGTGGTGGGAATACGAGAATCACTTGCCCCATTAGGGCTTACGGCTTATATGATAACTATGGCCGCAGGTCGTTTTGTGGTAGATAAAGCCACTGAGCGATGGGGACGTCAACGTGTTGTGCAAACAGGAGGGGCATTGATATCCGCAGACCTTTTTTTAGCGGTGGCATATCCGCATCCCGTTGTTACGATTATTGCCTTCATGATAATAGGGATGGGCACATCGAGCATTGTGCCCACAGTATATAGTGTGACTGGGAAAGAAACCAAAATATCGACAAGCTATGCGTTGACTATCGTGTCGAGCGTCAGTTTTCTCGGGTTTCTAGTAGTACCTCCATTGATCGGATATATATCGCAAGCAACCAATCTACGATACTCGTACGGAGTGATCGGAATATTCGGAATATGTATCGTTATATTAGCATCGCTAATCAAGGTATTGAAAGATGACAAACGAACTAAAACAGATGTAAAATGAACAATATTTTAGACAAAATAGTAGCCAATAAACAAATCGAAGTAGCACGTCAAAAAGAGCTTGTAAAGCTCAAAGATTTGGAGAGACAAATAACAGATACTAGCAACAAATATTCGTTTAAGCAAGCATTGATAAATTCGCCAACAGGCATTATATCGGAGTTTAAACGCCGATCGCCATCGCGTGGCTGGATTTTCGAGAATGCGCAGGTGGAAGATATTGTTCCCGTTTATTCTAAAAATGGAGCTAGTGCCATATCGATATTGACCGATTTTGACTTTTTTGGTGGCCAGATAGCCGATCTCGAAAAGGCACGAAGCTTGGTTACCACACCTCTGCTGCGCAAGGATTTTATGATAGACGAGTATCAACTCTATCAGGCAAAAGTATCGCAAGCCAATGCGATTCTACTTATCGCCTCTGCCCTATCGGTGGCGCAGACGAAAAGCATGGCAGCCCAAGCAAAAGAATTGGGATTGGATGTATTACTTGAGATACACAACGAACAAGAGTTGGGGCATATCAACGAATATGTAGATGTAGTAGGCATCAACAACCGCAACCTGAACACATTTGCTACCGATATTCAAATCTCGTTCGACTTGGGTGATAAAATACCGAATGAATTTGTAAAAATATCGGAAAGCGGCATATCCAATCCGCAGACAGTAATTGATCTTCGTGAGGTGGGATTCAAAGGATTTCTGATGGGCGAGAACTTTATGAAAACGAATAATCCGGGAAAAGCTCTGGACGACTTCATCAAACAACTAGCATGAAGATAAAAGTATGCGGGATGCGCGACCCCCAAAATATGGAAGCACTCGCCAAACTCCCAATCGATTATATAGGTTTGATTTTTTACGATAAATCGCCACGGTTTGTATCTGATTTAGATGCAAATATGCTTCCTGACAATATTGATCGTGTGGGTGTATTTGTAGATGCCGATTTTGATTATATCAAAGAAATGATCGCGAAATACAAGCTATCTATGGTGCAACTGCATGGTAAAGAATCACCCGAGTTTTGCGTCAAAATAAATGAAGTATTAAAAACCCCTGTTATTAAAGCCTTTAGTATTGCAGATGCGGATGATTTGGAAAAGACGAAGGCATACGAATGGATTTGGGGGTATTTCCTTTTCGATACCAAGAGCTCGCTGCGCGGAGGATCGGGTATGAAATTCGACTGGAGTATATTAAATACATATTCGGACGACACTCTTTTCTTTTTGAGCGGAGGCATTTCGGCAAAAGATGTGGAGCTGATAAAAAAACTATCGCACCCGAAGTTGTACGCCTTGGATTTAAATAGTAAATTTGAAATCGAAGCGGGACTGAAAGACATTGAGCTTTTTAGACCGTTTTATAAAACAGATAAAAGAATGAACAGAATTAATCAGCTTTTCGTAGACAAGCAAAAAAATATATTGTCGATTTACTTCACGGCAGGTTTTCCAGAACTGAACGACACCTGCGATGTGATCCGCGAGTTGGAGGCAAATGATGTCGACCTGATAGAAATAGGTATCCCCTACTCCGACCCAATGGCAGATGGCTACACTATTCAGGAAAGTGGAAATGCAGCTTTGAAGAATGGCATGTCGCTGAAGCTGTTGTTCGATCAATTGAAAGATATCCGCAGCCACGTCAAAATCCCGCTTATTATGATGGGCTATCTCAACCCTATTATGAGTTTCGGATTCGATGCCTTTTGTCAAAAATGTCAAGAAGTGGGAGTTGACGGAACGATCATCCCCGACCTTCCATTCAAAGATTACATCAGTGAATACAAGCCTATTGCTGATAAATATGGGATTAAAATCATCATGTTGATCACCCCTGAAACTTCGGACGAACGTATCCGTTTTATTGATGAAAATACGGATGGATTTATTTATATGGTATCTTCGGCAGCTACAACAGGAGCACAAACGAGTTTCGACGAAAAGAAACAAGCCTATTTCCGTAAAATAAATGGGATGGGGCTGCGCAATCCTCGCCTTATCGGATTCGGAATATCTAACAAATCAACATTGGAAGCCGCTCAGACAAATGCCAGCGGAGCAATCATAGGAAGTAAATTTATCACCTTGCTCAAAGAATCGGCTAGTGTAAAAGATGCCGTGAAAGCATTGAAAGACGCATTGACTAAATAGAAACGAATAGAATGTCGCAACCTTTAAAGAAGCAAGCCGGACATGCCCTATTTTGGAGTTTTTTGGATAAAGGCGGACAGCAGGTTATCCAACTTGCTTTTTGGCTGGTGTTGGCACGCCTATTATCGAAGGAAGACTTTGGGGTAATATCGGTTCTTACTATATTCACAGTGGTGGCTTCGCTCCTCCAAGAGAGTGGGTTCACGTCTGCCCTACTGCGTAAGAAAGTAGTGTCGGAGCAAGAATACTGCTCGGTATTTTACTTCAATATATCGATCAGCATCTGTGTTTATCTCCTCCTTTTTGCTTGTGCTCCGCTTATCAGTTCGTTTTACGACAAACCGATATTGACAGACGTATCGCGCTTTCTATTCCTTGCTTTTGTGTTCAATGGCTTTGGTATTATTCAGAATGTACATCTGATCCGCGACATGCGCTTCAAAGAGAATGCGAGCATATCCTTATTTGCAGGCATCGTGAGTGGTGTAGTTGCTATCACTTTGGCATTTAATGGATTTGGTGTTTGGGCACTGGCTATTCAAGCTGTGTCGGTGCAATTTATACGGACTATTCTTCTTTGGATATTCATAAAATGGCGGATGCGCGAAAAATTTTATTCCTCACACATCAAAAGCATGGCTTCGTTCAGCAGCAAACTACTCCTTACAGGCCTTCTGTCGCAAGTATGTAGTCGGATTTACAACAATATCATCGCAAAGCATTTCTCGATGGCTGAGGCCGGTGTGTATGATCAAGGATACAAACTGAATGGGATTCCACAATCGATTATTGGTGAAGGGATCAAAAGCGTAGCTTTCCCGGTATTGACCAAGATAGATGATGACGCACATAAAATAAAGGCTTTTCGCAAAATCATTCGCATCGCCGCATTCATTTCGTTTCCCGTAGCGTTGATAATCATCACATCGGCATACCCATTGATACGAATCGGACTAACCGAAAAATGGATAGAAGCAGCACCTATATTACAGATTCTTGCCATTGGTGGAGCTTTCTACCCGATGTACAGCCTGACAAGTACCATATTGCAGCAGAAAGGAAAATCGGGGCAGCTGATGATGATAGAGACCGTTCGGAATGTTATCCTTATCGTTTCCATTTTCATCTGCATACCGTTTGGCGTTATTGGCTTGGTGTGGGGTATCGCAGCGGTGAACATCATTGCATTTGTGCTTGGCTATAAACTGATTGAAAGAACGACATCGTACCAACTAAAAGAGGTATTGACAGATATATTTCCATATATGATGATCGCCTTGGTATCGTATGTACCCATCTATTTTGTAAATATGCTGACCGACAATAGTTATATTTTGCTATCCGTACAATTGATTGTGGGTAGTGGTATATACCTGCTGATAACGAAGCTATTGGGATCGAAAGTATTGGAGGATTGTATCAATATGATCCGAAGAAAAAACATATAAGAAATGGTATCACTTATTCTATCGGGAGGACTCGGAAACCAAATGTTTCAATATGCTGCTGCCAAAGCATTGGCGAAGCAATTGAACACGTCTTTGGTGGTGGATATGTATGCCTTGGAACGCAGGACGAAGGCGACAAAACGAGATTATGAACTCGATATTTTCAATATAGATAGTACGGTCAAATCGTCGCTGAAAAGCAAATTGTTTTACAAAGCTAGACCGCTTATACTAAAGCACAGAGCTAGCTTTCTCAAATTGGGATGCCTTGCCGATGAATGGTCTATTGTGTACGACCCCAATTTTGAGAAGATAAAAGGAAATGTGTCGATGCTTGGATATTTTCAGAACGAAAGATATTTTAAATCGATTGAAGATGAGCTTCGCACCGATTTTTCATTTAAGCAAGCACTCGACGAGAAAAATAGTATAGTAGCCAACGAAATAGCATCGACCCAATCGGTGGCAATCCATATCCGCCGTGGCGACTACATGTCGGACAAGAATGCCGCGTCTAACTTTGTGACTTGCAGCAAGGAATATTATCAGAAAGCAATCAGCGAGATAGCGAAAACAGTGGCAAATCCTGTTTTTTATATCTTTTCCGAAGATTTTGAGTGGGTGGATCAGAATATTACTTTTGATAGTAATGAAGTATATTTCATCAATTGGAACAAGGGCGAAGATAGCTACCGCGATATGCAATTGATGAGTTTGTGCAAACACAATATCATAGCCAACAGCAGCTTTAGCTGGTGGGGAGCATGGCTCAATAGCAATGCGAATAAGATAGTGATAGCACCCTCACTTTGGTTCAAAGACGGAGACAAGAATAGTTATTTAGATAGATTTTACCCCGAAGGATGGATCAAGATATAACAAGACAATCAAGCACACCCAAAGTGTCGGTTTTGATGCCGGCATATAATGGAGAGCCCCACCTCAACGAGGCTATCGATAGCATTTTGGGGCAATCATTCGGCAACTTTGAATTGCTGATAGCCAATGATGCGTCGACAGATAAGACCGAAGAAATCATCCTTTCATACAACGATCGGCGTATCAGATGTATCAAAAACGAAGCGAATAAAGGGATTATACTCACTCGCAATCTATTGATAGAAGAGGCGAGAGGGGAATATTTAGCGATATTCGATTGCGATGATATATCATATCCCGAAAGACTGAAAAAGCAAGTAGATTTTTTAGATCAGAATCTTGATTATAGCTTCTGTGGGGCGTGGGGTGTATTGATCGATTCGCATGGCAAGAGATTGAAACAAATAAAGCTACCTGCAAGCTATGAGGAGATAAAGTGCGGACTGATTTTCAGCAATACATTCATACAATCGAGTATGATGATCAGACGATCGATCTTGGGAGAGGATTTGAGATACGATCCTAAATTCCCGGTGACGGGCGATTTTGAATTTTGGTGTCGCCTGATCAAAGAGGGCAAGGCAATCAACATATCCGAACCTCTTGTAGCCTACCGCTGGCACGCGCAGAATATTAGCCATGCCAAGAAAGATAATGCTGCCAATCTAGCAAAACGAACATACAAACGAGAGTTGGAATACATCGGCATCCACCCCGATGATATGGATTTGAAAATACATTTAGCACAAAATAAGGCCGATGATTCGATCCCTGATAAAGAATTTCTACAAAAAAAAAAAGCGTGGTTGAAAAAAATAGCGCAAACGGCTCGTATCGATGGCATTTATGATAAAAACACATTTCTTGCCACTGTTGCTTTCAGATGGATATTTGTATGTAAAGAAAAGAAGGCTTATCTGAAAATGATAAACCTCCCTATTGGTTTCAACTGCAAATCGTTGATTATTTTGTTCAAAATGCTGGTAAAACGGCTTTAATCCATTGCCTTAAACAATGCTCTTTCTTTCGCCTTCGCTATTTCCAAATCTTTAGGTTCTTTGGGGTCAATGCCATAATTATTCAATGATGGAATAACTAGTTTTGTACCCAATGGCACATTATTCGGATTGGCTATCTTATCCTTATTGGCTTCGTAAATATATACCCAAAAAGATTTATGACCGTAATATTGCAAAGAGATATTTCGCAATGTATGACCCGAACGGATTATTTCTTCACCTATATTTTCAGGTGTGGCAGATGGCTCTACCTTATTACCATCAGCTCCAATTGCCGCACTATCTACTTTGAGAGCCTCGCCATTCGCTGATTCAATAGAATCGATCGGAAGCACTGGTTCTTCTTTTATACTATCTGCCTGCTGACTGGTATAGGCTTCAATATATTGAGGTATCTTGTCTAAATAACCTCCTATGAATAGGAAAGCAGCTATGAGAACAAATAAACCTAATGCGAATACGACATAACACCTTTTGCTCGATTTTCTGTCCGATTGGTCATCATAAATTATAGCATCGAATGCTTCCTCAACTTCGTCGGCAACATCTTTGATTACGATTTTTTCGTCTGGTTGCAAAACATGAACTATCGGCAACTCTTCAACGATTGGTTGGTCGGTTTCTACCGAATCGTCTTTGTCGAGATCAGCTATTTCGTCCTCTATATTATCGAAAGTAGCACCATCTTCGAGCTGCACGCTTTCGAAATGAGCAAAAGGTTTATTTACTGCCTCTTTGAGCGACTTGTCGGGTGCAAAGCTAAGTTTGTAATGTGCCGCAATTTCTATATCAGCACCTGTATTGACATCTACACTCTTACGAGCATTGACTCTTACGAGCTTGAATGTGCCAAAGTCTTTTATTTTGACAGGTTCGTTTGTCTCTATGGTTTCAGAGATGAGCGCAATCAATTCGCGCAAAAAAGTTTCTGCGTCTTTTTTTGTGATATCCTGCTTCTTGGCAAGGAGATCAATCAAGTCTTGGAGGGTCAATCGCTCATTCATGTACCTCTATCTTTTTAAGGTTATCTTTTATAGTCTGACCAGGTTTGAAGGATAAAGAAATCTTAGGGGGAATGAGAAAACGTTGTTTCGACACCGGGTTTACGGAAATACGTTCTCCTCTTTTCTTTGTTTCTAATAGTCCAAAACCTTGAATATTGATGGCGTTACCATCTTCAAGATTTGCATTGATGACGGCTACCGTAGTGTCCAACACATCGGATGTTTGACGTTGTGTCCAACCCAAACGCTTGGCCAATGCTGCTACCAATTCCTGATTAGTCATAAAACATAGTATTAGATAGAGATCAGATCACATTGCCATAGAGGTCGAATGGCTGAGCTCCTGTTATTTTCACATCATAGAAGTTGCCTATTATCAAACCCTTATCTTTTGCTATCAATACCTCAGGATCTACTTCGGGTGAATCGTATTCTGTGCGCCCAATGTAAAAATCGGGGTCTTCTCTGTCGATAATTACACGGAGCGTTTGTTCTATTTTAGACTCGTTTATCTCTAAAGCGATACGTTCTTGCAGAGACATCAGCTCATCCATACGCTCTTGTTTGACATCGTACGGAATGGCATCTTCATAATTGTCGTAAGCATACGTTCCATCCTCGTGCGAATACGGGAATGCACCCATACGATCGAATCGGATATCGCGAACAAACTGCAACAGGTCTTGAAAATCCTCGTCTGTTTCGCCCGGATGACCTACCATCAAGGTAGTGCGTATATGAATTCCGGGAACTTCTGCTCTTATTTGCTTCAGCAAATCGTAGGTGCCTTGTTTGGATATATTGCGGCGCATTTTGGTCAGCATATTGTCACTGACATGTTGCAAGGCTATGTCGAGGTAATTGCACACATTGTCGTTCTCACGCATTACACGTAAGAGGTCGGTTGGGAAATTGGCAGGATAGGCGTAGTGTAAGCGTATCCACTCCACTCCTTCTATCTTGGCCAAACGCTCTACCAACTCGGGCAGTTTCATTTCTTTGTATCGATCGAGACCATAGAAGGTCAAGTCTTGTGCTATCATTTGAAACTCTTTGACGCCTTCGGCTACAAGTTTGCGTACTTCTTCTTCAATTTCCTCTATTGATCGGGATTGATGCTTGCCTGTCATAATAGGGATGGAGCAATACGAACAGGTGCGGTTGCATCCTTCCGATATTTTGAGATAGGCATAGTGTTGCGGTGTAGTTTGACTACGCTCCAGTGCCAAATCCTGATTGTATGATTTGCCTAGATCGGCTATTAAGGCTTTCCAGTTGAACTTGCCGTAGAAAGCGTCTACCTCGGGAATTTCGAGACGTAGCTCGTCCATATATCGTTCGGTGAGGCAACCCATTACAAATAGTTTGTTGAGTTTGCGATCGGTCTTCGCCTGAGCAAATTTGAGAATCATATTGATGGACTCTTCCTTGGCATCGCCTATAAAACCACAGGTATTGATTTACGACTATTTCGCCTTCCGATTGCTCGGGATCGTGTGCTACGGTGTAACCATTTGCTAAAAGCTGCTTCATCAACATCTCAAGAGTCTACAAGATTTTTTTTGAGCAACCGGGTGTTATAACGTCTATTCTATTTTTCTTCATTGATAAGGTCTATCGACCTATTTTATTTTTATTTACCAAATAAGCTATCGACAAATTCTCTGCGTCTGAACAGTTGAAGATCGTCGATGCCCTCTCCTAATCCTATATATTTAACGGGGATCTTGAATTGATCGGATATTCCTATCACCACTCCTCCTTTTGCCGTTCCATCCAGCTTGGTGATGGCCAGTGCTGTAACATCTGTGGCAGCAGTAAATTGTGTGACTTGCTCGAAAGCGTTTTGACCGGTAGATCCATCCAATACGAGCAATACCTCATGCGGTGCATTGGGTACAACGCGATCCATTACTTTTTTTATTTTCGATAATTCGTTCATCAAGCCTACTTTGTTGTGTAAACGGCCTGCTGTATCTATGATAACGACATCGGCATTGTTTGCCTTGGTAGAACTGAGCGTATCGAAAGCTACAGATGCGGGATCTGATCCCCATCCGGTGTTTTGATAACAGGAACACCCTACACGCTCGCCCCATATAACCAATTGCTCTACGGCTGCGGCACGGAAGGTGTCAGCAGCACCCAAGTAAACGGTTTTGCCTGCTTTTTTGAATTGATTAGCCAGCTTTGTAATAGTGGTGGTTTTGCCTACGCCGTTTACACCAACCACCATGATGACATAGGGTTTCTTATCTGCGGGAATATCAAAATTTTCTGTATCGTGGGTGTTGTTTTCTGTGGGGAGACTGGTTATCTCTTCTCGCAAAATCGTATTTAGCTCTTCTGCGTCAACGTATTTGTCTTTTGCAGCACGTTCTTCTATTCTTTTGATAATTTTGAGGGTGGTATCTACTCCCACATCAGATGTGATAAGCACTTCTTCGAGGTCATCAAGAACTTCATCATCTACCTTTGATTTTCCGGCAACAATGCGCGAAATTTTGGAAAACATCGACTCTTTTGTCTTTTCCAGTCCTTTATCGAGCGTTTCTTTTTTTTGTTTCGAGAAAAAATCAAATAAACCCATAAAATTTAGTTTTGTTCAGGTCACAGACCTATTTATTACTTTTATCTATAACAGCTATAATTAGTTATAGCAAGGAAAGCTTTATTGAACATTTAAGGTCGCGGACCTATTTATTGCTTTCTTATGTATAAAAGCAACAAGAAGTTATGGCGATAAAACATCCCATTACATATTTACATTTACTTACATCCATTACGAGACTTGATAAGGCCTAATATTCTACTATACACAAAGCTACAAAATGGATCATAAAAGAAGCCTCCTATCATCTGAATGAAGGAGGCTTTTACATATTTTTAACAAGATTATTTCGCGAAATAATCTTTTACAGCTCGTTCGAATCATTTCTTCTTTAAATGTATAAGCTCCTGTTTTTGGAGATTTTTCCATTTTGATTACCTTCGAGTAGTTACGTCCGTCTTTAGATGACGCATCACGGTAACTTGCTACTGATTTCTTTGCCATGGTTTATATCTTTTTACTTTTATTTCCTTGTGAACAGTTACTCTACGAAGAATCGAATTGTATTTTTTCAATTCTAGTCTTTCGGTTGTATTTTTTCTGTTTTTAGTAGTAATGTAACGAGATGTACCCGGCATACCACTTTCTTTGTGCTCTGTGCACTCCAATATGATTTGGATTCTGTTTCCTTTTGCTTTCTTAGCCATTTTTCTGGTCCTCCTTTATTATTATGCGTTCAAATAACCTGCTTCAGCTGCTTTTTTAAGAGCGACGCTTAAGCCTACTTTGTTTATTGTACGAAGGACTGCTGCCGATACGCTTAGGCTAATCCAACAATCTTCTTCTACCCAGTAGAATTTTTTCTTGAATAGATTGACATTAAATCTTCTCTTAGTCTTTCTGTTAGAGTGAGAGACATTGTTGCCAACCATAGCTTTCTTTCCTGTAATTTGACAAATTTTGGACATTGCTATTGTATTTTTATATAGTTTATTTCCTTAAATTCCTTGATAATTCGGGATGCAAATTTAGTCATATTTTTCAAACATACAAATATTTAAAGTATTAAAGTTGAAAATATTTCAGTGTTGGGTATTATACAAATAGGAATAGTATGAATCTGCTATAATATTTTTGTATATCTTTGCCCTTCAACACGAATCGTTTATTACGTTGTTTAAAATAGAGCCTCACCGTTATATGCTATTCAACAGTTTCATATTCTTAGCTTTGCTTGCTATCACTTTTGGAATATACTATATCCCAAAGATAAAAAAATATCAGTTAGCTATACTGATTATATCAAGTCTTGCTTTCTACTCGTACGACAAGTTTGCGTTTGTCTTTTTATTACTGTTCTCTGCTGCAATTAATATTGTTAGCAGCTATTGTATTGTATATGGAAATGTAAAACATAAGAAAACACTGGCTCTAAGCGGGGTTGTCTTAAATATTACAGTTCTTGCATTCTTTAAATATAGTGGTTTAATCTCGGGGCTTTTCCTCGACCCAGAGGGTTCGATTGGTAATTTCATGTTGCATATTCCTTTGCCGATAGGTATATCATTCTTTACTTTCGAGGGGATAAGTTTGGTGATTGACGTGTGGAAAGAGAAGTATATTGACAACAAGGAGATTGTACCCGAATCGTTTTCGAGACATGCGCAACGAACTTTATTTTTCATATCGTTCTTCCCGCATCTGATTGCCGGCCCTATTTTGAAGGCGCATGATTTTTATCCGCAGATCAAAGAAAAATATTTCAAAGATATTCAGTGGGGGGCGGCCTTTAAGGCTCTTATCATAGGATACTTCTTGAAAATGGTGGTGGCTGATAATCTGAAGGATTTTACATTTTTGATCGAATATCCATTTTTTGAAGCTGGATCCACACTGACCCTTCTTAGTCTGGTTCTAGGGTACTCGTGTCAGATATTTGCCGATTTTGCGGGGTATTCATTGATCGCAATAGGCTTGGCAAAGTTGTTTGGATATAACTTTCAAGAAAACTTCAACTTCCCGTACATATCCACTTCATTCAAGGATTTTTGGAAGAGGTGGCACATTTCCTTATCTACCTTTTTGATGGAATATTTGTATTTTCCGCTCGGGGGAAATCGCAAAGGAAAGGCACGAACTTACTTCAATCTGCTACTCACCATGACCCTTGGAGGTCTTTGGCATGGAGCTGCGTGGAGCTATGCCTTATGGGGCTTCGCTCACGGAAGCGCATTAGCTATTGAGAGACTAATATCCGAGAACACCAATTTGAAGCATAATAAAGTGACGCTGGTCCTGAAAGGTATTTTTGTGTTTCTTTTTATTTCATTTGCTTGGTTACTATTTAAGATGCCTGATATAAATCATGTTTTTGCATTTTTCAAAACACTAGTCTATAATCGAAACATGAATAACAGCCTAGCTCTTATCAGCTATACGCTGGTTTATAGTTCTCCTGTGATATTGTATTACATGATTTATTTGACGAAAGGCTCTCGATTTTGGAGTCTATTCAAAAAAACAGAGTATATATTCTATGCTACGATGCTATTTCTGATACTTGTCAATAGTGGCACCAGCGGATCGTTTATCTATTTTCAATTTTAGAACCTTGACAGATGATTAAAAAGACTTTTTCTGCTTTGTGATATTGGTAGTCCTTTACTCTGTATTTAGAGTAGCAATACGATCCGACATTGATGTTAGCCAAGCTCCGTGGCAAAGCAACCAAGTAGCGGCACAGAATTACCTATACGCTGAGAATATCATTGCTGAGAACATCATTGTAGGCACCTCCCTCTCTTCTCGCCTAGTAGGTGATAGCTTGCAGGAGTGTTTGAACTTCGGATTCGGTGGTGAGTCTCCCTACCAGGGGCTAGCTCTGATCATCAAAAAAGGCATTTATCCTAAACGGGTATTTATAGAAACAAACCTTTTGTCGAAAACTGAAGAGACGAAGTTTAACGATTTATTGTATGATCCGATACTTATGTCTGCTCGTAAATATTTACCTATATTGAGGGATGGCAAACAACCGTTGCCCCTCTTCGAAAATTTTGTAGAAAGTAAAATTATGTACAACATCATTCCCTCTAAATTTAGCATTTTAGAGGAAACAGAGGCGGAAATACTAGCCAGACCCAATAACAATCCATACTTATCCTTTACAATTGGAGGGCAAATAGATGGCAAAGTAATTATAGACAAAGTAACTCCGTACATTGACAGCTTGAAAGCACACAAAGTTTCTATCATTTTTTTCGAAATGCCGACAGATAATTCATGCTCGAACGAAACAATCATTGGAATTTGGAATGTTTTACAGACAAATTTCCCTGCACAGGAGTACACCTATATACCTAAAGCAGGGTGTGACGAATACAAGGCTAGTGATGGAATACACTTAGGAGAAAGCGAGGCTTTGAAATATACTTTATATCTTAGATATCAAATAGATAGTCTCTATTTAATTGGAAAATAATAGCAAATGAACTCAAAAACCATACTTATTACCGGAGCGAGTGGATTTATCGGAAGTTTTTTAGTAGAAAAGGCTCTCAAAAAAAGCTCTCCCGACAAATCGGGCAAAACGCCAATTATGGGACGTATCACTGTGGGCAGGTCGATGTCGCAGTTTAGTTGTAAACTTTCTTGCACGCCCTCGTTGTGGAATCCTCGAGAAAGTCGTTTGAACGGCAAAAGCCGAGAAGCAGTAGCTACCAACGGCAAATTGGATAAGTTGCTGCTTGCCATCAATGGGGCTTATGATTCTCTGTTGGAGAAAAAACAGCCGTTCAACGCCGAAGATATTAAGAACCAGTTTCAGGGAAGTGTCGATACCCAAATGACCCTGCTCAAACTCTTCGACCGCATGACCAATGAGTTAAAAGCCCGTGTAGGTATTGATCGTGCAGCAGGGACTGTTCCCACGTATATATATACCCACCGAGCCTTAGTCGAATTTATCAAAAAGAACTTCAATGCTTCCGATTTGGCATTCGGACAACTCAACGAACAATTTATCCGAGAGTTTCAGGAATTTGTATTGATAGATAAGGGGTTGGCAATGGATACGCTACGCCACTATCTGGCCTAATTGTGAAAAATATGCAAGATCGCCTACAAGGAGGGGTATTCCGAGAAATTCCATTTTGCCCACTACAAACTACCCAAGCAGAAAGAAACCACCCCCAAAGGCATTAAGCAGAGAAGATTTCGAAAAGATACGGGATTTAGAAATTCCCGAAAAACGTATTTCCCATATCATCACCCGAGACTTATTTCTGTTTGCCTGCTACACGGGTACTTCCTATGCAGATACGGTTTCAATCACACAGGAAAATATGATCACGGACGAAGAGGGTAACTTATGGCTGAAATACCGCCGAAAGAAAAACGAGTTGTTGGCACGAGTTAAGCTATTGCCCGAAGCAATTGTCTTAATCGAAAAATACAAAGATGAGAGTCGAGAAACGCTGTTTCCGAAGCAACTCTATGCTACCTTGCGATCCAATATGAAAGGCTTACGGATTATGGCTAATATATCCCAAGATCTTGTCTACCACTGCGGTCGCCATTCGTTTGCCAGTTTGGTTACCCTCGAAGAGGGTGTACCCATTGAGACAATCAGTAGAATGCTCGGACACAACAATATAACCACGACCCAAATATATGCTCGTGTCACTCCGAAAAAGCTCTTTGAAGATATGGACAAATATATTGAAGCAACCAAAGACTTGAAATTAATCCTTTAAAACAAAAAAATATGAGAAGTACATTTACCATACTATTCTACATCAACCGCAATAAAGTAAAAGCGGATGGCACAACAGCAGTTCTATGCCGAATAACCATTGACGGTAAACAAACCGTTAATTTCATCCGGGTATCTATTGCAATCTTGATAATTGGAACACCAAGAAAGGGACAATTAGCAATGAGCGGGACAATAACCGTCTTGCTGAATTTCGGGCGAAATTGGAACAAGCCTACGAAGATATGCTCAAGAATACAGGAGTTGTCAGTGCGGAACTACTGAAAAATACAATAGTTGGGGTAAATTCTGTTCCGACTATGTTATTGCAAGCTGGAGAAGCAGAGCGGGAACGCTTACGAATACGCTCGTTGGAGATTAAATCAACATCAACTTTCCGTGGCTCGAAGACCACTCAAAGCAACCTGCGAGATTTTCTGATTTCAAGAGGAATAGATGATATGGCGTTCACGGACATCACCGAGGAGTTCGGCGAGTCGTTCAAGCTATTTCTCAGACGAGATTTAGGGTATAGTTCGAACCATATTAACCACTGCCTATGCTGGCTCAACCGACTTATCTATATTGCCGTTGACCAAGAAATCTTAAGAGCCAACCCGATGGAAGATGTTGCTTACGAAAAGAAAGATCCGCCTAAACTGAAATACATAGCCAGAAGTGAACTCAAACGGATTATGGAAACCCCGATGCACAGTAGAATGATGGAATTGGTACGCCGAGTGTTTATTTTTTCTTCTTTCAGTGGATTGGCTTATGTAGATATGCAAGGGCTTTATCCTCACCATATCGGAAAGACTGCCGAGGGCCGGTTGTATATCCGTAAAAAGCGGGTGAAAACCAATGTGGAAGCATTTATTCCCCTACACCCTATAGCCGAGCAGATTATCCAACTTTATAATACCACCGATGACAATACTCCCGTATTTCCGATACCTAAAAATCGGGATGTGATATGGAATGACATCAATCAGATAGGCATTATTGTAGGATTGAAAGAGGGTCTTTCCTACCATAAAAGTCGCCATTCGTTCGGAACGCTCTTACTTTCAGCGGGGATTCCGATTGAAAGTATAGAAAAATGATGGGGCACGCCAATATTTCCACAACACAGGGTTATGCCAAAGTAACGGACGATAAAATTTCGGAAGATATGGACAAGCTTATCGAACGAAGAAAAACAATGCAAAATAACGCAAATCAAACCGAAAAATCTGAACAACTATGAAAAGATCAATAATAACAATCAGCGATAGTGGAACGGTAACCATTCCGAACAATAACAATATCAGAATGACTATTACCGAGATAGCTATTTTGTTCGACATCTTTTCTCAAACCGCAAAAGGAACTATACGCACCATTGAAAAATCGGGCGTTGCCGATGGCTGACAACTCAATGAGTTGCACGGTTGAGGGTATGAAAATATATCCCGATTATTACGGACTGGATATGGTAATTGCCATGGCGTTTCGGATAAAATCGAAGAATGCCGAAATATTGAGAGAGTGGATTATTCAGAAGACTTGTCAGCCTGACAATATATTGCAATTTCAGAAATCAGAAAATGACTATTTATTTTGTTTGAATTAAAGGGAGAAAGCAAGAGCGAACAGACTAAAAAACTGTTCGCTCTTCTTTTTAATGTTCCCTGCGAGACTTTCGCCATTGCATTTCACTACACAGCAAAAAGACTCTCGGTCAGATAGAGTGAAGCGTATTTTGGAATACCCTTCTGCCTAATTTTCGATTCTAACATTCTGTTCTCATCTGAATACAAAGAAATAGGAAGCCAATAAAATGGCAAGGTCGAAGCCCTAGCGGGTTTTATCGAAAATCTTCCTTTTGCGTCCCTCAAAAGCGTATTTCCTCAAAAAACCTTGCCTATTTTATTTCGCTTCCCAAGAGTGGTGTTTATCAGATTTTAAAAGAAGAAAAATATGAAATTGGTGCTTCCAGCATATCATTGAAAGTCAGATGCTCGGATAGATAGGCTATATCTATAAAATCTTTCAGGCGTGTTCCGTTATCGGCGATGGCAGATAGTTTCATGGCTGCAATATCTTTAAATCCGTACAAACGGATATCCTCTTCCACTTTACGAGGTTCAACATCGGGATAATCGTGTCGGATAAAGTCTAGTTTGACTCCCTTTACTTCTCCTTTTAGGCTAAAGCCCTCAAGAAAATCTCCTCTGAAAGCGTATTTTTGCTGAAGATATTTTTCAAGTTGTGCTGGATTAAATTCATTGGTGGTAAACATATCCAGATCGATGCTTTTGCGGTGTCCAATCAGCAAGGATAATGCTGTGCCACCTGCTAATGAGAAAGCACTGAACACCGTGTCGGACATGAGTGTCTTTAACAACTCAAAAGTGCTTCTCTCGACTGTTTGCGTATATAACATTTTAGTTCCTCCTTTTTTAAGTTAAACGTAGCACAAACAAAAGCCATCTCTTTTTCGCTCAGAATCAAGACTTCATCCCGTAAGATTCGCCTGACACCCTCTATGCCTCCATAAAGGGAAAAGATGGCATAATAATCTTCATCCCATCCACGTTCGATAACTCGTTGAACAACAACATTACGCATGTATTGCCAATTGAAATCGGACAAGTCATATTCCCATAAGAGGCTTGGTCTTACTTGCGGATTGGCTTTAATACGTTCTTTCCAGTCGGACCACATAATCGCAATTCATTTTGGTTTATACAAAAATAAACAATTATGCAGACAAAGCTCCTCTTTATTATCCCTAAAGTAATCTTTATCGGATTTTATTGGGACAAGGATACTAAATTAATAGGATTTTCTGAGGAGGAGTGGCTATTTTAGCAGAGAAGGATACCTGTCTATCCAATTCACTACCAATGAAATAAGCTATGTAATTATCCTGTTAAGCCAATGGAAACAGCTGTATTTGGGTATCTGAGACATCATTTACCCATCAAGTTAGGACACAGAGTACACATCAATTTACATTGCTGATGATACAAGCTATTATTTCCACAATAGAGTAAGCATTATTATCCTTCCCTCTTCGCTGATATAACGGAATACGGTATCAATAAATTCATTATTTGAAGCTATAAAAACACAACTTTTCGCTTCGTTATTTTATCAAAAAAGTCCATTGATACTGGCTTGGAGACTGAATCACTGAAGTTGCTTCTTCAGTGAATCAATGATGCCACAACATAGTATATTTTCATTTTTATTGTTCTCTGCCAATGCCCTTTTTTGATACTATAAATCGATGAAGATATGGCGAAGCAGATTGGCGTTTAAATACTGTTTTGCAAATAAAAAGAGAATATCTCAAAATCAGCTCATAATCAATGCTCTTGGTAGTATTTGGCGTTGATTGGCGTAGGTTGTTTTTAATTCGGAGGTAAAATTGGGGTATAACTATGCTCAAAATTAGTGATTTTTAAACCTTCACTATTTGTTGAAAAGTATATTTGGGGAATGTTCATCTTTTGGGATAATCTGAATAATCGGGATGGCGGGAAATGCGAAATCTCACTAATTTAGAAATACCATTATTGGTGAAAATAGCAGATTTATATTTGTTGTTTTAGAAGGGAAAGAGGCTAAAAGCAGGACGAAAATAATTGCTCTTATCAAAAGAATGCTTTCTTGCTTTACAAAATCGTGTACCATATCTGATGAATGATGCTAAAAATAATTGAAAAGTAGTCCACTGTAATAATTAAAAAGTATACCACAAGGAAATGCAGCACCAATTATTCTCCATTTTTCTTGCAAATAACCTACATATACTTGGCAAACAACCTTTTTGGCAGCCTTTGGCGTTGATTGTCTACCCCCTGTTATTCGTGTCTAAACAATGCAGCCTCTACCGTTGTGCCCTCGGAGTAACTCCCGGCTTTGAACGAGATATGTTTGTCTTCCTCTTTAGAAAGCACTCAGATCTTATAGGCTAAAAGTTATCCCCTTTTAGCTAAAAAGCAATCCGCCCTTCAAGCGGATTTTTTAGACACGTCAGTGTCGGTAAGATGTGTTTTGAGCTGCTCTGAATAAATTCAGCAGCTCAAAACATCTTGCCCACTCCTTTGAAAAGTCGGGGGAATCTTACGCCGAAGTTGTAAGATTTTAATTCTCGATTTAATGTCTTGGCTACTGTGGTAGCATATGTCAAACTTGTTGTAGACTGTGTATTAACAAAATGGTCTGCGACCACTAATTATCCAATTATGAATGAAAAGAAAAATCCCAAGCAACGAAGAGTAGGATGGATTCCGATGAAAGACCCAGCAGTATTTCGTTATTCGATCAGTTTTAACAGTATCAACCATGCACGTTTTCTATCTCTATTTGAACAATCGGGAGCCAAGAACAAAGCCCATTTTATCACATCCTGCATCTTTGATAAGACCCTTAAAGTCGTGAAAATTGATAAAGGAATACAAGATTATTACATGCGGCTGACTACATTTTTCGATCAATTTCGGGCAATTGGCATCAACTATAATCAGATAATAAAAGCGTTGAACTCTAATTTTGCGGAGAAAAAAGCACTCGCCTATCTCTATAAATTGGAGCAGGCAACCATTGAATTAGTCGGTTTTAACAAAAAAACAATTGAACTGACGCAGGAATTTGAGCGTAAACACTTACAATAATGGGAGCAAGTATTTTGGGTCTATTAAAACGAAGGGGGACTTCTTGAGGACAATTTAGTTGAACCGATTCAATACTGATATACAAGTATGAAAAAAGCAGGATGCTATCATTTAGTTAAACATCCTGCTTTACATAGTGTCAAACCCAGTGTCTGCAAATTATTTAAAGACACTGGGATATACTAATTTATTTATTTCATCTTCGTAAAAACATATTATAGCTTACTCAAACCTTTAGTTTGACTTTTATCCGTTACAGGTACAATGCTGATTGCATATCCTCCTCCTGAAACTGATAACTGAGACAATTTCGATTTATTGGTTACAATTACTTTACGAATATTATATGCTTGTGGATTGGTTTTATAATCGGCATCTTTTGCATCTGCATAGATGGTCGCAATATACTCTCTGTTCATATCTAGAAAATCGAAAGAGATTTTAGAAGTAAACGAATTGTATCCAACCGTGTTTCCTACAAACCATCTGTCTGATCCTTTTTCTTTGCGGGCAACAGTAATGTATTCGCCTGGCTCAGCTTCCAGATAAATGCTTTTGTCCCAATCTAAGGCTACATCTTTGATAAATTGGAAAGCATCTAAAAAACGATTGTAGGTTTCAGGAAAGTCACAAGCCATTTGTAATGGGCTACTCATAGTTACATATAATGCCAATTGGTTGGTTAAAGTTGAATTACAATGAGATGTGTTGTTCGGATTTACTTTCGAAATATTCATTTCGAATACTCCAGGTGTATAATCCATGAGAGTGCCACCAATCAGGCGAGTAAAAAGGTAACAAAGTTACATGATTAGGCTTACTTCCACCAAATGCCTGATATTCCGTTCCACGAGCCGACTCGTTACCAATAAGATTAGGCCATGTATGACAAAGTCCCGTTGGACGAACTGCTTCATGCGCATTGACCATGATTTTGTATTTTGCTGCCTTCTCTATTGCAAATTGATAATGCTTGTTTATCCATTGACTGTAATGATTTTCGCCACGAGGAATAATATCACCTACATATCCGCTTTTTACGGCTGGATAATCATATTTATTCATTAATTGATAAGCCGCATCCATTTGTTGTTCATAATTACGAACCGAAGATGAGGTTTCGTGGTGCATAATCATTTTCACACCCTTACTTTTTTGCATAACGATGTATCTCATCGATATCAAAGTCGGGATATGGGGTTTGGAAATCGAAAACAAAATCTTTTGAATGCCCGAACCAATCTTCCCACCCGATGTTCCAACCTTCAACCAATACTCCATCGAAGCCATGAAGGGCTGCAAAATCAATATACTTTTTTACATTGGCTGTGGTCGCTCCATGACGACCATGAGGCTTAACTTTCGAGAAATCGGTAACGCCAATTAAAACACTTGGTACATCATGTGTATACGACCATTCGCTCTTTCCTGTAATCATTTCCCACCATACTCCGACATATTTCATCGGTTTGATCCACGACGTATCATCTATTTTACATGGTTCGTTCAGGTTCAATGTTATATTAGACGCAAGAATCTCACGGGCATCATCGCTTACTATAACCGTACGCCATGGCAGTGTACAAGGAGCTTGCAAATAGCCTTTTGTACCATTGCCATCAGGAGTAATCCATGATTGGAAAACAAGATTTTTATCATCTAGATTCAGATGCATACAACCATAGTTGAGCAAAGCAGCTTCGTGTAGATTGATGTAAATACCATCTGAAGTTTTCATCTGCAAAGATGTTTGTACTCCTGTTACCGAAAATCCGGTTTGAGACAAATTACCTTGCCGTCCTTTTTCATTAATTACTCTGATTTCGGATAATTTCGATGTCGTATAATCATACTCTTGAGTATCATAGTCGCCCGGTATCCAGTAAGCGGTATGGTCGCCAGTCATCGCAAACTGCGTTAATTCTTCTTTTACAACGAAGTACGCCAGATTCTTTTGTAGAGGGAATTCGTAACGAAAGCCTAATCCATCGTCAAACAATCGGAAACGAATAATCATATTACGATCTGTGCTTTTTTGATTCAGTGTTACAGCCATTTCGTTGTAATTATTCCGAATATCTTTTGTTTCGCCCCATACCGGCTGCCAAGTCTCATCCAATGACGTGTTTTTCACATCTGCAACTGTAAAATCGTTGTACAAAGATGTTTTTGGATTGTTTTCCTTTTTAATTTCTGCTCCAAATTTTACGTTTTCGGAAGCAAACAATTCTAATCCAAGCTTGCTTGGCTTAATAATTTCTTTGCCTTTGTAGGTCAATGTATAAACAGGTTCACCTACATTATTCACTGAAAATGTTAAGACTTGATTGCCATTTGGCGATTTTAATTCTTGAGCACTTAACATTGCTGTTATAAACAGGCAACACAGAGCTAGTATTCCTTTTTTCATCCTTCTTTAATTATTTATTGTTACAACTATTCTCTTTCTAGTATCGGGTACCTTGACAATACATTTTTTTGAGTTTTCGTCCCAACTCCATTGCATAACCTTGGTTTCTTTTTCATAGCCATCTACAATCGTTTCAGCAGGAACAAAGTCTACTTCGCGTCCATTAACAAGAACGCTCTTCGGTTTTTTATCCCCTAAAAGGTTTAATATAAAGTTACGTTTCTCTGATTGACGAAAACCCTTATCATCTGCTGTAATAACAATATCATAACCTAATAACGTTGTAGTGCAAACAATATTTGTTTTAGAATAAATATCTTTCAGATAATCTTGATTCAGACCATCGTCTTCGTATAAACTAAAACTTGCACTTTCGTCCTGATAATTGGGAAAGATATGAAAAAAAACAGGATAGTCTTTCTTTTCGTGAATATATTGCATAACAGGCATCATAGGAATGATAGAACCTTTTTTCACAAAAATAGGAATCGTATTTAAGGGAGCTTTATAAGCGATGGATTGTCCTCCCAAGTATTCCGTTTTCATGTCATTAAAATCGATCCATTCTCCTTCGGGTATATATACCTTCTTTACCCGCTCCCTTTTTTTAATACAGGAGCAACAAGTATTTCTTCCCCAAAAAGAAATTGATTATCTATTTTTATTGCTTCCGCATCGTTAGGATATTCCATAAAAAGCCCTCTAGTGATAGGTAATCCCGTATCATGAGCTTTTCGTGAATAAGTGTATAAGTAAGGGAAGAGCTTATATTTCAATTCTATGGCAGCCTTACTGTTCTTTTCGGCTACGTCGCCAAACATCCAGGGTTCAGCGGCGTTATCCCCTTCGTGATGCGCACGGCTCAATGGGCAAAATATTCCGAATTGCATCCAACGGGTATATAGTTCGACCATAGCCGGATAATCTGTAATGTCGCCACAATAGCCGGAAATATCTGTTGTCCAAAATGGAACTCCACCCAATCCGGCAGAGATACCCACCGCTACCTGATTTTCTAACTGTCCCCAACCTTCCAGCACATCATTGCCATTACCACTGTCGTTAGTCCAACCAAAAGTGTAGCGTTGCATTCCCGCAAAAGCAGAACGTGTCATTTGGAATACACGGCTATTCGAATTGCGTTTTTCAAATTGCTCTTTTACAACTTTATCCCATGTAAGCCCATACACATTGTGTACTTCATCATGCATCCCGGTGTGGTGTTTCATATTCAGTCGGTCAATATCCTCTTCGTTGCTCCATGCCGGCTCGCCCATATCGGTCCAGAAACCAGAGACTCCATCATCAATTGCTTTTTGCTGGTAGTTGCCCCACCAATCAGCAACTTCGGGTTTTGTAAAATCGACCACCCCGCAGTTTCCGCCCCACTACCAAGGCATATCGTATGACTTTCCGCTACGGGAATCTTTTACAAAATAACCTAATTTATCTGCTTCCGTCCATTGAGGATTATCGCGTTGTGAAATAACCGGATCTTGCGAAACAATCATCTTGAATCCTTTCTCTTTTAGAGTCTGAAGCATTCCTTTCGGGTTGGTATAATTTCCTTTTCTCCATTCAAAATCCTGCAAATTTTGTGTCCACCCTATATCCTGATAAATAATATCGCAAGGAATTTCACGCTTACGAAATTCGGCTGCCACGTCCAATGCCTGATCTTCTCGTGTATACAATCCTCTGCATTGAGCGAATCCTAATGCCCATTTCGGAGGCATAATTGGTTTTCCGGTAAGAGTAATATATTGCTGATGGATATCCTTGTAATCTTTTCCGGAAATAAAATAATAAACAAATGCACCATCGGGTGCTTCGAACGAATAGTATTCATCCGATTCGGTTCCAAATTTGAATTCGGTTTTATAGGTATTGTCTAAAAAAATTCCATAACGATAACTACTCATGAAAAATGGAATACTTTTAGCCAAGGGATCTTCGGTTACACTATAACACGGACGATCGCTATTCCACATTTTATACGATTTTCCTCGGCGGTTCAATGTTCCTGTCTTTTCGCCCAAGCCGAAAAACGATTCATCGCTGCGCAATACTTTGTATGCTTTTACAGCTTTTGCATCGGCAACATGACCTTTCTCTTTGAAGTCACTGAAAATCAACTTTTGCCATTTGTCGAATATTTGCAACTGCATAGGGTTTTTATTCAACCGAATACGAAGTTTTGATGTAAATATTTCGTAGCAAGCCGACTCTTCATTGACATTGATTTCACCCACATTTTCTAAATCTTCGTTGACAACGGCAAACGATTCATTGTTTCGGGTCAATTTACCCGATTGGTCAAACCAAACTTTTACAACAGAACTACTGTTGATGGTTAATGATAATTTGGCTCCGTCCTTACAATTGAATATTACCTCGTTCCCTTTTTTGCTATAAGAGATACATTCTCCGGCAACCAATGTTACCGAAGAAAGCATCAAGCCCAGCGTTAATAACTTTATTTTTTTTATCATGTCTTATAACCTTCTTAGTATTCTACTATTAGCATATTCCAATATTTCATTGATGGGAGCGTTACAGTTACCTCATTACCCGATTGGGTAAATGCGAGTGATTGTGCTACACCTACGTTAATGTCAGGTGAAGCCAACTTCACTTTCGAAACGGTTTTGCTTGCTGTTATTTTTATTGTAGCAGCTGCAACCAAAGCAGGCTCAATTTGTGTGCCATTGGTATCGCGCCATTCCATCGAATTGCTATTGGTGAAGTTGATAAAATGAACAACATCCCGATTCGTAAATTTCTTGCCCACAACAGCTACTTTGCCTTGCGATGCACGTCAATTGTCGAAACTCAATTTACCATCTAGCGATTGCACATTGATCGGAGAAAAACTTCCTCCATCACGCAACACGTTTTGATAAGCAACCAAGAAATCGTAATAATGCATCAATGCCTCTTTCAAGGAAGCTTTCATTTGCAAATTTGAATTCGGAAAATATTCATTCGCCAGATAATGTTCTCCCAATTCGAGGTGTGAACCTCCAAATGAGAATATTACCGCATTAGTCAGCAAAATGCCAGGTTGATTGATAAAACCGGCATTCCCCGATTTTGCATAATTCATATAAGCAGCCAAAACGGTAGCTTTTGTATTACTACTATATGTATTATTATCAGAGATAACTTGTGCTAATTGTTCAAACGTTTTGCTTTCATCCCACACCTCTGTGTATAAAAAGTCAACATCCGATTTTGCAATACTTTTCTGTTGTCCGTATTGGCTTACAGCATTCATCACTAGTCGTTTGTCGGGATTCGATTGTTTCGTGGCTTCGATGAATGATTTGTATGTATCGTCCAGTTTCACATTGTTGCCATTGTAGTCGTAAACAGAACCTCTGTTTCCTAATTGATCGATATGGTATCCATCGAAATCAAAAACGGCATATACATCCTTGTGCCTGTTTACTAAATAGTTTTGCCAATCAATATTTGCTGGGTTTGTCAAATAAATACTGCTGCGAAAGGGGGGCGTAAGATGATGATTATCTTTTTCGTCGTGAGAAGCATCTTTGTACAAATACCACTCTTCGCGCACACCATCGGATGCAGCATTGTTCAACGCACCAAAAGCAAGATTGTAAAACATGGCTTTCATACCTTTCTCATGTGCGGCATCAATATAGCCCTTTACAGTTGTCAGATAATTGGTACGCCCTATCAAATCGACCCACGTAGCAGCCGGATTTTCGACTGTTCCGGCTAACGGACGGTGATGATCGTGCATCCAGTCATAGAACTGAATCCCATTGATATGATAACGATTCAGATTGTTGATGTTATTTTCTATAATTGTCTCCGATATTTTGCCATAGGATGACAAAAAACCATAGCGTGGAAATTTTTTCCAGTCGGAAGATACATCAACAGCTATGCTTCGATATATCTTTTCTTTCCCATCCACCACTTCGTATATATCTACCATATAGCCTCGATAATCGTCAGATGGAGGAGTCCAATGCCATGATGTTGATGATAGAGGGGCTTCGGTAATTATTTCGCCCAAATATGTATAACGAACTTTCGCACTTCCGTTTGGCATTTCCTTTAATGAAAAACGTACTGTTTCGCCCGGTTTATAGGAGGCTTTATCCGAATTTAGATCTGATTTATAATAAGTTTCACCATAAATCACAGGGTCATTATTGACATTGTCTTGATCTTCACAACTACTAGAAAATAGAGCTAAAAATAATGCTATAAACAGATATGTATATTTCATGGTATTTTTATTAAAGGTGGTACTACTGTTTTATGCAGCAGTACCTCCAGATATTACTATTTCTTGATTTTTACGGTTTGCAACAACTGATCCAGTTCAATGGTATATGTTCCGGCGGATGTGATTTTCCATTTATTATCCGGATTTGCACCTTTTGCACTAAATATCATTTGCTCTGTATTGCCCAGTGGTTCCATAGCATTTTGACTTGCCAAAAACCAGTCTCCGTTCCAGTCACTTTGTTTGTCGCAGGTGAACTTAAAGTCTCCTGCATTGAGTGTTCCTGTCCATGTAAACTTGTTGGGATCTGCGGTAGCCGTCATAGCCGTTGCGTTGCTTATATCCCAGCTATTAGGTGTGGCATCTCCTACCAGATAAATCATTGCATAAGGTGTGAAAGGCACAATATTGATTTTCATATCTCTGATGTCGAGTTTTATTTTGTAAACTCCTCCAGGGATATTCCATTTGTAATCATTGGCATCTCCCGGCTTTTCGCTTTCAGACCATCTTACAACAGGAAGATCTGTTCCGGCAGCTTGTCCATTTACATCAGGACGAAGAAAGACGGTACTTTGATCGAAACTTGCCGCTGTTGCTATTTTGAACGCGCCACCGACGGATAGATTTGCATTGTAGTAGAAAATAAATGGATCGGAAGCATCTACTGTCATTTGTTTGAAACTCCATCCTGTTGCATTGCCTACGAACCATAGATCGCCATATTCCGGAGCTTGCAATGCTTCGATGCTGATAACTAGGTTGATGATATTTACTGAAATTTTATAAATACCCGCTGTTGGAATTGTAAACTTATCATCAGGATCACTGTCAGATTCACGGAAAAAAAGTTTTGTGTTGTCGCTACCTTTACCGTAAGAAGGAAGGAATTGTCCTAAGGTAGTGATGAATTTGAGTTCTCCAGCATTCAGTTTTCCTTGCCAAACAAATCCTCCGGCAGCACCCGATACTGTATTCATCTTGGTTGCATCATCTGCACTCCATCCGTTAGGGGCTGCCCCACCAATGATGTAAAGGGTTGAGGATACAGGTTTGTAAGTTGTTACTTTTACTTTTACAATCTCCGATACTTGTGATTGAATATTGTCGCTGTGTACATTTGCTGTTACTCGTGCTTCCAATTCTTTTTCCACACCTGTTCCGATACTAAATTGGTTGAGCAGAAGAGTATTTAATTCTTCGGTAGTGTACGAAACTGAATTCTTACCTTGTTTCAATTCGGTTTTAACACTGCCTGCAAAATCGGTACCTGCTACACCCAACTCAAATGTATAGGTTACAGCTGCATTTGTATTGAAATTGGAACCGGAAGTCCATTCAAAAGTTACTGCTGTACTGTGAGGTGCAGTTATATCCAAGGCAATAGTCTGGCTATTTGCTGATAAAACAAGTTCTTGATTTCCTAAATCCGTTTCTTGATAATCATCGCCACATGATACAGCTAAGAATGGAAGGATTAAGAGCAATATGACTGATAAAAGATTATATATTTTTTTCATTTTGATGCTTGATTTAGATTAAGGTCGCAGACCTATTTATTACTTTTCTATCTATAAAAACAATAGTTACTTATGAATAGAAAACATACCATTAAATATTTACATTTACTTAGTATCCTGAATTTTGTTTCAAATTATGATTTGCATCTATTTCTTTTTGAGGAATAGGTAATAACAAATGCTTCTTTTGTGCATTTACCTTTCCTATTGAATGTAGAAAATCCAACGCATATTTCCCATTATTCCAACGTATCATATCGAACCAACGATGCCCTTCGAAAGCAAGTTCGATACGCCGTTCTTTCCTTATCTTATCTTGCATTTGCTCTTGAGACAGATTTTCAATATCAGCTCTGTTTGTTAAACCTGCACGTTTGCGTACTTGGTAAAGTGGTTCTTCGGCATCAGTCGTCTTACCCAATTCGTTTAACGCTTCAGCCTTCATCAATAATATGTCTGCATAACGCAATACACTGATACCAGCTGAATTTGTATTGTAATCGGGAGATACGGATACGGGTACTAAGAACTTGCGAACATTATATCCTGTGGAAGACATAGTGCTTTTGTATTGTTTTCCATCGAATAGAGAACCTCCTTCGTATAAGATTGTTTTATCTTTTCGCACATCTCCTGCTTCATATTGGTCTACAAATTCTTGGGTCGGTTGATTCCATCCGTAGCCTCCACCTACCCATCCAGAGTTGCGAGGTCCCATATAAGTACTCAGCCAACAGGCTTGGTTTTCATCGTCCCAAAAACCGAGCTTCGTGAGTCCAAAATATTGAATTTCGAACAATGATTCAGCTGTGTTTTTATGTTTTTCTTCTCCTCCAAAGCAATCGCTATAATCTGGATTGAGTACATATCCTAAATCTTCTACCATATTGCACATATCAATACATTTTTGATATTGCCCCAATGTCAAATATACTTTTGCCAATGTACCAGCTGCCGCGCCTTTGCTTGCACGCCCAAGGTCCTTACTTCCATATTCTTCACGACGAGGAAGAAGATTGATTGCTTCTAGCAAGTCGGGAATGATAACTTCGTTGTAAATTTTATTTTTATCGGTACGTGTAGGGAACAGATCATCATCGGGTTTGGTTGGCGTAAGGCTCAATGGAACATCGCCAAAAAGCTGAACCAAAAGAAAATAATAACTTGCACGTAGAAATTTAGCTTCACCAATGCACCTTTTTTTAATATCTTGATTGATATCCATCTTTGATACATTTTCCAATACGGTATTGCAATAGAGAATACCGGGGTTAGGACCACGCCAAAGATCCACAGCTGTGAAATTATCGGGACCCACAACAAAATTAGCTAGTTGTATAGTCTCAATGCCATCATCTCCACCACCTGCACCCACTACACTGTTTCCAGCTAGAATATCAAGTGTCCAAATACGCATATTGTAGAGTTTGGGGCGTTGCATCGGTTGGTAAGCTGCATTTGTCATTGCGATGGCAACAGCTTCATCTTTTGCTGTTTCTGTATTTGGGTCTTCAAACGATTCTTTATCCAAAAAATCGGAGCAAGAAGCAAAGAGACATGCAAATAATAAAAATCCTGTATATATTATTTTTTTCATGATTGTTATCTGTATTTGAGATTAAAACTTTATGTCAACACCAAAGCTGATAGTGCGAGTAATTGGATAGTTACTATTATCAACCCCGCCCTGAACTTCAGGGTCAAAGCCCGAATATCCGGTCAAGGTATATAAATTTTGAGCCGACATATATACTCGTAAATTGCTAAGGTGTGCTTTCTTGGCTAACGCTATTGGAAGAGTATATCCCAATGTAATATTTTTCAAACGGAGATATGAACCATCTTCAATAAAGCGATCCGAATTGCGAGTGTTTCGATTGGGGTCGCTATATATTGTACGAGGCATGGAGTTGCTTGTCCCCTCAGCTGTCCAACGATCCAAAACTTTTTCAGTTTGATTGCGAACAGTGTACATACCTTCCAATGTTACACGATTGGCATTGTATATCTTATTTCCGGCTACTCCTTGCAAATATATTTGCATATCGAGATTGCGATAGGCAAAACTGTTATTCAAAGAGAAATTCCATGATGGTGTTGGATTTCCGATATAAGCACGGTCATAGTCATTTACAACACCGTTGTTATTTATATCTAAAAACTTAATATCCCCGGGAGCTGTGCCATTGGCAGCATCTGTGCCCTGATATTGGTATGCGTAATTATTTACTTCATCCCAATTTTGGAACAACCCGTTTGTTACCCAACCATAGAATGAACCAATAGGGCGTCCTTCTATATGTGACTGATAACCATAATAGATAGGTGTACCCTTATTTAGTTTTACTACTTTATTCTTATTGTATGACACATTGAAATCGGTATTCCATTCAAAAACTCCTTTCATATTTCGAGAAGATACAGTCAGTTCCCATCCCGTATTCCCTACTTCTCCGGCATTGATCATTGGAGTGTAAGTATCAGAATAGCCCGTTGTAATAGGCACAACCATACTCACAAGCATATCTGTTGTATTTTTGATGTGGGCATCGAATGTCACATTGATTCGTTGTTTGAATAATGATGCATCAAATCCTATATTAGCCTGCTTTACAGTTTCCCATTTGATGTTAGGATTTGGCATAACCAACGGATATAGAGAAGAAACAGGAGTGCCATTGAAAACATACTGTGCTGTTTTTAAGCGAGTAATTGCAGCATAATTATCTAATACAGCTTGGTTACCGGTAATACCGTAGCCTGCACGTAGTTTAATATCGCTTAATACATCATTCTTCTTATAAAACGATTCTTCCGACAAACGCCATGCTGCTGAAAAGAAGGGGAATGTACCCCAACGATTATTTTTTGCGATACGAGAAGTTCCATCGCGACGAACTGTTGCCGTCAACAAATACTTGTTATCGTATGAATAGTTTACACGTCCAAAGAATGAGAGTAATGCCCATTCGTTTTTACTTCCACCTACAGTTGGATTCAGTAAGCCGTTATTCAACTGGCTATAATCATCCGACAAAAATTCTTTCACACTCGCACTCATATAGTTATATGTATTAGCTTGAGCACTAGATCCTAACATTACATTCAGGCTGTGTTTTTCGTTGAATGTATCCATATAGGTTATGGTATTGTCCCACAAGTAAGTTAGGCTTTTATTAGAGCTTTCGCCTCGGTATGAATTAGGAACGGGAATTGGTGTCCAATCATATTTAGGAGAAAAATTTACATTGTCCCAAAATTTGAAGTCTATACCCCCCGTCATTTCATACACTATTTTATCAAGAAGAGTAATTTCTCCATATACATTCCCTAGCACATTATATCCTCTGGTTGTATTACTTTCTAACTTGGCTGTTCCGATCGGATTGCGAAGGTCTCCATAGAATTTAGACTCCGCCCCGGTACCTGAAAAAGTACCATCTTCGTTATATATTGATTGCGTTGGGGAGAATCCCATCGTGCTTAGGACATTGTATGATCCATTTTTCTTAACATCGTGACTCAATGTTAGGTTATTCCCAAATTTCAACCAGGGACGAACTTTAGATTCACTATTGAATTGGAGTGTATAACGACGATACGATGTATTGATTACAATTCCATCCTGATCAAGCACACCTCCCGATACATAGTAGTTGCTATTATTGTTTCCTCCGGAATATGAAAGTGCATAATTTTGCATCATAGAGGTGTGTAACAATGCATCAACCCAATCAGTACCGTCCCCCCATGAGGTGGGGTCTTCGAAATCAGGACGTTGACGTTCGTTATTGTTTTTCATCATTTCGTTATGCAGAGAGGCAAACTGTGAGGCATTTAGCATTTTAGGTACGTTGGTCGCAGTTTGAATACCCCAGTTTGAGCTAAAAGAGATTATACCATCCCCACTTTTGCCTTTCTTTGTTGTTATCAAAACAACACCATTGGCTCCACGAGAACCATAATGGCTGTTGCGGAAGCATCTTTTAATATATCGATTGCTTCTACATCGTTCTGATTGAGTGCATTTAACGGCATATCGGTAGGAATACCGTCAATAACCAATAGCGGATCAGAATTGTTTGTAGAACCTACTCCTCGAATTCGGATACTCACATTGCTTCCCGGAGCTCCGGAATTAACTACTTGTACTCCAGCTGCACGTCCTTGTAAGGCTTCCCCGATATTGGCAACAGGTTTATCCTTCATTGCTTTTTCTCCAACTGATGAGAGAGAACCGGTAAGATCTTTTTTACGCACAACGCCATAACCAACAACAAGGACTTCATCCAATACTTTGGCGTTTCTTTTTAATATTATTTTAAACTCACTTTTGGTTTTAGCAGATATTTCTTGCGAAATATAACTTATAAAAGAAACTGTTATTACAGCATCATCGGGAATTTCTAATTCAAATACACCGTCAACATCAGTTACAGTACCAATAGCTGTTCCTCTTATAGCAACCGAAGCTCCTATAATAGTTTCTCCTTTTTCGTCAAGAACAGTTCCTTTTGATTTTTTCTGATTTTGAGCAGCAAGATTTAAACTAAGAAGGGTACATAGCATAAAAAAAGTAAGCTTATGCACAAATCTGTTTTTGCATTTTTTTTTCATGATTTAGATTAGATATAGTTTAAAATTACCAAAATTTGAAAGATTCTCGTTTCAATAAAGAAATAGAGCATCCTCCCAAATACAAATGTACCTGGAGTAAATTGGTGATAAAAATCAATATAAATAAAATATGGATAGACTATTTATATATATACCTAATATACAAATGAATAATACATTTTTGGTGTGGTGAGAATATAGATGTCATACATCTATATTCTTATTAAAAGAACCTATTTTCATGACCATAGTTTCAAATTTATCGCGAGACACAGCTGCTTTGTTACGCACACGCGTTCGATAACTATAGATTGTGTTGGCTGAATAATGTAGAAAGTTTGCAATCCTAGCACTGTCTGTGATTCCCAAGCGTATTAATGCAAATATGCGTAATTCAACATTTAATAATTCATTAGATTTCATCACAAATTTTTGATCTTCGAGCAATAAAGAATTGAATTCTTCCACAAAATTAGGATATATGTGAAGAAATATATTGTCAAAATTCTCGTATAGTTCTTTAAGCTCGTTGTCTATCATTTCTCGAGATTTTAACATTTTGTAGAGCTCATCGAGTTTTTTCTCAGCCGCTTTTTTGTTGAGTGCGTTCTGATACTTTTCTAATTTATCAATGTATGTTGAACATAAATCTAAGAAATGACCGATATATAATTCTTTTACTTCGTTGGCTTCAGATAATTTGGTATTTACCTCAGATAATTCGCTATTTACAATCTGGAACTGGCTATTTGTTGTTTGTAAGTCTAAGTTCAAATCGTTCAACTTTACATTTGTTCTATACAATTCTTTGCGGATGCCGGCAACACGTTTCATCTGTCTGTATACATATACTATTGCAATTAGCAAAAGGATAGACAATACACTTACTAACAGCAAGAAAAATTGAAGCTCTGATTTTTGTTTTTCTATATTTTTCTGATAAGCGGAATCTATAATTGGAAATATTTGAGAAACTTCATATGTTCTTAACCGGGCATTACAGAACATAGCATCTTCCATCGAGAATTTTATGCAATTATATGCTTTTTCAATTTCACCCGATTCGTATAAGATAGATGCCAATGCTTGCATAGAAGCATTTTCCTTGATTGCATTTTTTAGGTCACAAATTGCAGAGATGGCATAATACTGTTTCTGTAAATCAATATTTTTTTCTTTTTTGTATATATTAGCTAATGCATAAGGAAGTACAGCTTTTTCGTGAGAGTCGGTTTCTGTTTTATCTAATAATTCCTGCACTATTTGTTTTGACTCAATCAACTTATTTTGATCATATAGTTTTTCGGCATATACAATTTTGTAGTGGGTAGACTCTTTGTCTAAAACACTAAGCAACGAATCCCGGTATTGTTTGCTTTTTTCAGCATATATGCGTGTATAATTATTATTGTATGAATAGAAGTCGTATAGCTCTTTGTTGCAATTATAATATTTTACAAGTAGCCAATCAGGTAAATTTTTAGGGTTAATTGCATCTAAAATACCCACGGATTCGATATACATCCCTGCAATTGTGTAAAGAGATACCAAATCGAGATTGCATTCATTTATCCATGCACTGTCATCTATTTTCTTGGCAATCTCTAAATTTTGCTTGGTATAACAGATGGCAGAATCAGAGATGTAGGTTTTGTATTCATTGTATAGCTTATGATTAATATCGTAACGTTGTCTATCATTGATATCTGGCATAACAAACATTTTTTTTATGTCTGTTATTCTCTTTTGTTTCTCAATCATGTATACATCTTTTTTCTCCATTAATATATAGAGAGAATCAAGAATACCTTGCGTTGATTTAGAGTAAGCCCCGAGAGGGAGAAAAAAGAGGATAGAAATAATAAGCAAAAGTTTTTTCATATTTATTCTTTGTTGGGATAAATGCACTGCATAAAACCAAAATGTAGAGATACACTTTGGAACACCTACAAATAGACTTTTCACCTCCTATTTTTGGTAATAGAATAGCAAAGGTAACGAAACAACTCGATGGAACGGATAAAAGAGCAAAATAAATACTTGGCAGGCAATCATATTCTGGTATAAGGTTTTATTTGCAAATAGACGAGCAAAAACAAATCTATCTGGGCATTTTCATGTTTTTAAATATTTTATACCACCCCACAAGGCAATGTCCAAGTGGAGGTGATTTACGACAAAGAGAGGTTGTGGTAGATGCAAAAAATATATCATATCATACTATCGTTTAGGGATATTTTTTAAACGATTATTTTATCTTTGTTTCAAGCTGAGCAACTTGGCATTTAGATGACTGAATCTGTCTAGGGGAGAAAAGAAAAAAACTCCCTAAGAATCTATCTTAGAGAGTTTTGTCTTGTTTTGTCAGAAATAAGTCTTTAGTTTTCTGATCTTTAAGTGATCCCGCTGGGAACACATTTTTATCTCGTAATAGATGTAGTAATCAATCATTTAAATTTTTAAAAAAGCAAGTCCGTAATGAATTCGTAACGATTAAAATGATGCCTTTTTGTCCTGTTTTGGCAGACCGCTGTAAGCCTAACTTCTAGGTTCAAATGTAGTAATATTTTGGATATTACAAAACATTTTTCGTGGCATAGTTGTATTTAAAATCATTTTGTTATAGCCTTTTTTGGAATCAGCACGACCATATTTATCAGGGGACTTTTAAACGATTGATAATCTTCTGTAAACAAATAACACTTGTTTTTACACTCTACATTCAGAACTTTGAGTGAACTTGCTCTAAATTGTTAACAAAACAATTGTCTATCATACCCTTTTGATAAACGAAGAGAAATAGGAGATAGAAAATGTAGAGGATAAGTATATATTCGTGAAATCGGATAGACGCTTCTTTAATTTTAATTGATGAATAAATTGGATTTTATGCTGATAAATCCGTGTATGCTGAATGATTTTATATTAATTGTTCTTGGATAGAAGTTTGTTTTTCAAAATGTTAGTCCAATCTACTTATTAGATGTTATGGTATTGCCACGCTTTTGGTTTCTACTGTGTGTGCCGAGAAAAGCCCCAATGCCCCATTTGAAATATTATTGGGTGGATTGTTTGGTGTAGTGCCACCGCCAGGGTTTGAGTCCCCAATTAAAGACAGAAAGGTGTAAAACGATGAGACCTTTTTGTCAACACATTGCATTTCGATACTGATTAAATCACTCGGCTTTAGATCCATGTCGCTGTCATCTATCTCCAGTTTAAGGGTGTTTACAAGACCATTATTTACCTCGTCATTTAATACCAAATGCTGATTGATAAGCTTACCGTTTAGCGTCATCACAAACCTGTAATTATTACCCTTCCCAATAGGGTCTTGGTATATGGGTATTACATTGTATTGTGACTCGCCAGCAAATTTAACCTCATCTATTACAATAGACTCAAAGGGCACTATTTGTGGCATGGTGCTTCTTGCGGTGTAAGTCTCTCCTTGGGCTTCTACTGTAAGGATGTAGGTTCGACCTTCTGCACCTCTCAACGTGGTGGTGCTATATGTGCCATCTCCTATCGAAATTAGAGTTTCGCTGCTTCCCGCATCATCAGAGATAGTCACCAAAGCGTCGTCGATTGTGGGGTAATCACCATCAACGGTTAATCCAATAGACTTTGTAACTTTTACAAAATATGGACCAGCTTCATTGGTGATGTTGCCTTCTATGATGATTGCAGGTTGATTGTTTTTATAATCTATATCGATTACTTTCTCGCAACTTGTAAAAAACAATGCGATTACAATTAGGTTCAAAATATTTTTCATATTGCTTTTAGAATTTGAAATTATAGGTAACGCTGGGAATCCAACGGAATAATGATGTTTGTACAGCGTCTATCTTTTGCGGATTATCTTTGTTCTCTTTAAAGTTGATGCTGTAAGGGTTCAAGCGACCATACACATTGTACAGTCCAAAACTCCATGAACTATGATTCTTACCTTTGGTTGGGACGTCGTAAGTGGCACTAAGATCCAATCTATGAGTGGCAGGCATTCTGTCGCCATTGCGGCTATTATATTGGAAAATGACCATGTCATTCAACACATACTTGCCCGTGGGGTAAGTCACTGCATTACCGGTTGAGTAGATAAATGAACCAGATAGAGTCCATTGTGGGTTAAAAGTATAAATCCCGACAACAGATAGATCATGAGTGCGGTCGTGCTTAGCGTTATACCAATCTCCATTATTTATGCCGTTGATTTGCCTCTCAGTTTTAGAAAGAGTATAACCAATCCATCCTGTAAACTTTCCTTTATTTTTTTTCAATAGAACTTCCAAACCATAGGCTCTTCCTTTACCAAATAGCAATTCGCTCTCTATGTCGGGTACTGTATTGATGTCGGCACCATCTCTATAATCTATTTGGTTCTGCATCGTCTTATAGTAGGCTTCAATATTAAGTTCAAACATATTGTCTTTGAAATTTTGCTGAATCCAATAGCTTAATTGGTCGGCTATCTCTGGCTTTATGTTGTAGCTGTTTCCAATCCATCGATCGGTAGGGCTTCCGCCTGTCGAGTTGCTCATTAGGTGCATATTCTGGACGTTCCTTGCATAGCCTATTTTAAAACTTGCGGTGTTGGTTACCCTGTAATTGAGCGTTATCCTTGGCTCTAAATTATAATAGGTCTTACCAATATTTCCTTTTTCTAATTCTATCGATTCAACGAGTTCATTATCTTGGTAGGTGTTGTAAGTATCGCCACCTAAAATATTGTAAAACGAAAATCTTAAGCCGTAATTAATATTGTCTTCTCCCGACCCTAAATGAATTTGAATGCCATTTTGTTGGACTTTTCTTGTCAACGAGTTGTCAATATGTGGTGTATTTTCAAAACCATTCCTATGGTGTTTTTAGAATCTAGATAGTAAGAAAAATCCTGCTTAACGTTTAAGTCTCTGATATTGGAGTTGAAATTCACGTCGCTTCCGCTACTCTGAAAACCGACATTAAAGTCGTAATTACTGTAAATGAGCGAGGTGTTGGAAAATAACTTACTGCTCACCACGCTATTCCATCTTAATGTAGCTGTGGTATTACCCCAGTCGCTTCCAAACATACTCTAAAATGCCATTACGTCTTTGCCGAGTTAGCCCGAAAAATAGTTTGTTTTTATCATTAATAGCAAAGTTCGCCTTGGCATTGAGGTCGTAAAAGTAGAGTTTGATCTCTTTAAAATCGGGAGAAAGCCTTGCGAAAAGATCGGCCTAGGTTCGCCTACCCGAAAGTATAAACGATGATTTTTTCTTTTGAATAGGACCCTCTATTGTTAATCTGCTACTTATCAAACCTATACCGCCACTTGTTTGAAAGTTCTTATTATTTCCTTCTTTCATTTTGACATCCATAACAGACGAAAGACGACCTCCGAACTGAGCAGGGCTATTTCCTTTGATAATGGTAGCATCTTTGATAGCATCGCTATTGAAGGTGCTAAAAATACCCAACAAGTGAGATGCGTTATACACAGGGGCTTCATCAAGTAAAATTAGGTTTTGATCTGTTGCTCCACCTCTGACCGAAAATCCAGTACCCCCTTCACCGTTAGATTTCACCCCTGGCATCAGTTGCATTGTTTTTATTATATCCTTTTCGCCAAGCAACACAGGAACGAGTGAAGCCATTTTCATGCTCAGGACTTCTGTTCCCATTGCTGTTCGGGCAAGATTATCATCATCTTTTTTGCCATATACCACTAACCTCTCCTATCTCAAGATAACTCTCTAACAGTTCTACATTTTTAGTAACATTTGAATTTAGTTCTGAGATTACTAAAATTTGCTCATACCCCATATAAGCATAGCATAATGTATAATTGCCTTGAGGGAGCGAAAGAGAATAGAACCCATAAGTATTGGTTGCTACTCCGATATGGGGTAGTTCTTTTATGGAGACAGTTGCTCCAATGATTGTTTCGCCAGACGTTTTTTCCTTTACAGTTCCGCTCACAGTATATTTTGATTGGGCTGATAATAAGGTTGTAATGAATAAGAATAGTAGTGAAATTGCTGCTTTTTTACGCATAATTAAATCTTTATAAGTTGGGTATGCCTGTACATTGCGAATCACTCTTATGATTGCGATACAAATATGATTTTTAAAAAAGAGTGGCTGAAATTTTTGAGAAGAAGGTCAAAAATTGTGCGATGAATGCAACAAAAGAAAGGGCTTTTATAAAGAATAACGGTTGAAAAACTCTTCGGCATAAGTCCGACCGATGGGAAACTCTTGATCGCCAATAAAAATTGAGCCTCCTCTTACCGCTTCGATTTTATCGAACGGCACGATGAAACTCCGATGCACACGTATAAATTCAGATGGATTTAGTTTCTCCATCATCTCTTTCATAGGCATACGTGCCACAATGGTTTTGCGATCTCTGATGTGAATTTTAAGATAATCGGCTAATCCTTCGATGTACAAAATATCAGCCAAAGGGATCTTCATCAAACTGAAATCGGCACGAACAAAGATGTTTTTATCCGTACTTTGGTCTTTTGCGGTTGATGTAGTCTAAATATTCCTGTGCTTTGATTGTGGCTTGGGTAAACCGTCTTAGATTGATAGGTTTGAGTAGGTAGTCCAATCGCATTTAGGTCATAGCTCACGGCGGCATACTCACTGAAGGCGGTAGTGAAGATTACCATTGTTTTATGTTGCAATGACTTAACGAAACTTATACCTGTCATTGAGGGGCATTTGTATGTCGCAGAAAATTAGGTCAACAGGAGGTATTTTTTGCAGATATTTTAAGGCTTCACTAGGCTTAGTGAAAGTCCTCATAAGTTCGATAATGTCACTTTTGGCACACAATGATTCAATTACAGTGAGTGCTAATGGTTCGTCGTCTATGGCAATAGCTTTTATCATTGTAAATTGATGTGCAAGGATACTGAAAATTGCTTCTCTGTATCGTTAATGACTAATAGATGATTAGAAGGGTAGATTAAATTTAAACGATGGCGTGTGTTTTCAATACCCAATCTACTTCTTTCAGAAATGCTTTGTTGAACATCTACTTTATTATTTACGACACTTAACCTAAGTTCATTGTTGTTCAGAATCAGTTCTACTTTAATATGGCTTTTTTGCTCCGAATTTACTCCATGCTTAAAAGCATTTTCAATAAATGGAATCAGTAGCATAGGAGCAATTTGTAGAACGGGAATATTGTCCAAGCTATAATATTCCAACCTTACGCTTTTGTCCAAACGTAATCTTTGGAGCTCAATGAGTACCATTTTATAATTTATCTCATCTTCCAGCAAGACTAAATCCTGCTGGGTATCTCGCATGGTATAGCGCATCATCTCGGATAACTTATCAATCATGTCTGCTACTTTTGGAGAAGAGTCTATAACCGTCGCATAGATGTTATTTAGCGTATTGAACAGGAAATGAGGATTAATTTGTGATTTGAGCGATGCGATTTGAATATAAGCCTCATGTTTTCAGTCTCTTTAAGCCTATTGTAAAATGCCCAAAGAATAGATGATACAGTTACTAAGAGCCATAGCGAAATGGCATTAATCATGATTACAGGAATGATCGTTTCGATTACGGGGTTCGTATTGGCTAATGCGTCAGGGTTGAAGTCAAAAGAAAAGAACATCACACCTAAAAAAGAAAATACTATGGCAACCATGAGCAGTGAAAGCAAAATATAGGGCAACCCTTTTTTTTAAAACAGATATTTCGGGATCAGAAAAAAGTAGTTCAGATAAAACGCTACTAGCAAAACACTGCTCAAAGAGAAGCATAACAAAAGATACCTCACCTCGGAAGCGGGGTCTAATAAAGGTGAAGACCTGATCGGTTGATATATATGGAATAACCAACAACAGGAACCAAACTAAAATATGTGCGATGATGGTGAGCCGTTTAGCCTTCATAACTACTTCTTAAATAAGTAATAAAATATTTAATGAACACTTTTGCAGATTTCAACACACAAATCTAAAGGTTTATTTCTTCTTACTATAAAAAAAGAGAAGAAAGTATGTACTTTGTAGAAGTATGAGAAATTATGATCTATCTGTTTTTCTCTATTTTGTAGCCTAATTTATAGCTTCTCCATTATCTGCTGTTCCAACCCTGCGAGTTTGTGAGATAGAGTTTCCATATCCTGCGAAATCTTCTCTTTGGTTATTCGGGCGTAAATCTGAGTCGTTTTTATGTTGGTGTGCCCCATCATTTTACTGACGGTTTCAATAGGAACTCCCTGTATTAGAGTTAGTAATGTTCCAAATGTGTGATTAGCGACATATTAGTGTAATTATTGCTGCAATAAATTTTCTTATAAACCATGAGAAGATATAAAAAACTGTTTGAATTTCTTAATTGATTAATAGTCTGTTTTATCGTAGACTTTCAGCGACTTTTAGTCTCTTTTGGGCATTATTTTTTGTGCCTAAAACTGTTTTGAAACGATATTCTAGTCTCAATCTGCTCATATAATTGATCACTGGATAAAAATAATTTCAATAAAATTTGCGTTTACGAAAAAAAGTCTTACCTTTGCAATCGCAATCAGGGGGATAGGGCGTTTTTGTCTCGCTGAATTACACCCGATTCATTCAAGCTCAGCTGGTAGAGAGCACAACACTTTTAATATTTGGGGTCCTGGGTTTCAGCCCCAGACGGATCACTTAGGGGAAGAAGACAATTCTCCGCCAAAGAGAGACAAAGCCGTCCATAATCATACAGATTGGGCAGCTTTTTTCTTTGTCCCTACGACAAGCAAAAGACATCAAATTGCCTTACTCGGACAAGAAATCGTTACTAAATCTTTACGGTTTTTCAAAATCCCAAAACCGTAACACCTTAGAATCATTCCTTGCCTGCTCAATATCTGCTACCATTCGAAACACTTAAAGCCTTAGTCGAAAACCTTTGCGTCGACTCGTTAGCACAAAGATACAGCGTGTACAGAGGCGATTGGAATCATTGTCGAAGTAGTAAACTCAAATTAACTTGAGCTAGTAATATATCTTACCCTTGTGTTTCCAATATCTGAGGATTATGTAGCCAAATAGCATACCCCCGACGTGGGCAAAGTGGGCGACGTTGCTGTCTTTTTGTGCAAATCCTAGCACTAGTTCAAGCACACCATAGATGATCTAGAGTCACTTTGCCACTTCATCGCGGGATTGGTGGTATCAGAAGCATAATACGTTCGTTGGGGTGCATGAGCCCAAAGCTGAGCAGGGTTCCGAAGACTGCACCCGAAGCTCCGATTGTGACAGTGTTGTTGAGATATGTGATGAAACCTTGGTCTGCGGCTCCGTATTGAGCTAAGAGCCCCTCGAGGTGGATCCAGTTTACGAGCATATTTAGTAGCCCCGCTCCGATGCCGGTAAGCATATAGTAGCTCAGGAGTCTAGACCGCCCGAGGTCGCTCTCTGTCACTCGCCCAAACATCCACAGTGCAAACATTTTGAAGAACACGTGCTGGAAACTGCCATGCAAGAACATACATATAGGTGATCAATTGATGGGGTAAGTTGACTGACCCAGGGCGTGCAGGCCACAGAGCTGTACGATTTGGCTGTATGTCGAATCCGGGTATCAGTGCTTGGGCAAAGTATACAAGTGCGTTGATGATGATCAGATTTGTTGATCACACTGCGGCTGTCCCGTGGAGTTGTTCATCGTTTAAAAGAGGTCTTTTTGGGGTTAATGATTTCGATTATCGTCAGCTGGTCGGGCGTAAGGCTTTTGGCTCGTCAGTGGCCATCAGAGCGGTGACAAAGTTGCGATATTTTGGCTCGGGGCAGTATTCGTGGTGTTGTTCGGGCTATGTTGCGAGTCGTTAGGTGTGCTAGTTGACGGCGACGGTTTTGTTTATAGGATTCGCGAGCCGCTGAGGGAGTGCCTCAACGGCTTCGTCAGGCGACACTTTGCCCACCACTCCGAGGGTAGTTAGTCACTGCAATTGTCGTGCCGCCGAGTGTCGACACTAAATCCGAGGTCGGATATCTCGTCGAGCAGTCGACGATTGGTTGATAGTCAACCGCCGTGAGATCGATAGGCTGTGGGTGGAGGTCAGGCATTGAGTGTGCGAAAAGAGTGGTCGCTCTCGAGCATTCGCTCGTATGCTATTCGCTGCATCGCTCGAGGATAGTCGATCACCAGAATTGCCGTCGATTGTAGTGGTGATATACCGCCACCCCACTGGAGTGCATTGTATGATGGGTCGATCTCGATGGGTAGCTCTCGCTGCTGTGGCTGCTGGGGGTTTTCTGGGGTTGCTGGGCGGGGTCAGTTTTATCGGGAAATTTGGGGACTCGGGGGAAAGGAACTCCCTTAACGGAGCTTTTGCGGATCTGTCCCAAAAAGGACCAAAAGCTGCCGTGGGTCGATCGTTCGTAGGCGTCTCTTCCCCTTTTTCCCTAGGTCCAGGGTTTCCCCCTTGGGGGGGTCCCCTGCAGAAGTTTGTTTACTAAAGGGGGGTTTTAATCCCCGGGGTCCGCTGGCCCCCTGGGGGCATCGACCCATGGCTCTTGGGGACCCAAAAACTGGGATTTCGATCCGGGGTTTCTTTCAAAATCTATCGTTTGGGACGTGTTGTTTCCGCCCCAATGTTTCCCCCGGCGGGGGTTAGCACCCCCAGATGGCGTGCTCGTCTTCGAATTTGACCTCTGACTTTTTGGGGTTTTATGTTTTCGTCAGGCTTGGCAGGGGGCGACCTCGATTTTAGAAAAGAAAGCTGGGTATTGATCGGGCACGTGGCGGAGATCTTTGTCGTCGTTGAAGAACTCTTTTATTCCTCGCACGAGTGGCTCTTCGGGCCCCACCACAACTAGATTGATGTGGTTCTGGGTCACAAATTGCTTGACGATTGAGAAGTCGAGCGGATCGATGTCGACATTGACACCCCACTGACTTGTGCCGGCATTGCCGGGTGCGATGTAAAGGCGACCGAGCTGGCTGCTCTGTGCTATTTTCCATGCTAATGCACTCTCGCGGCCGCCACTACCCAGTATTAGTATGTTAGCTGAAGATGGTAACTTCATATTTATTTTGTCGTTATGTATTGATCTGGTCGTTCACTTAATCTGCAAAGGTAACCTTTTTTGGGTATATCTGCGAATTTAGGGTGAAACAACTGTTTCTTTATGGTCGGAACGCCGACTGCGGCCCCGAACGGTCGGAACGCCGACTGCGATTTTTTATTCCCTCTGCGGGTCCCCGCTTGAAAGCGAAAAAACAATTATTAAAATTTAAACAGACTCTTACTTTTTCTTTCTCAAATTTACGATCACCGGCTTGTGGTCGCTCCATTCGATCAGTGGCGATTGATAAGTGAGCACTTCAAAGTTGCGAGAGTGCAGTACATAATCGATCCTAAACAGTTTGCCTAGTGGGATATAGGTATATCCATAAGCGTCACCTTTTTCACGAAATGAGTCTTTCATATCCCCCTTCATCGTGTAGTAGACGTAGGACATCGGCGGATCGTTGAAATCCCCGACCGAGATTGTTGCATGGGGCGACTCACGAACCAGACTATCGATCTTCTGGGCTTGAAATGCTCTGAGCTCGTAATTTTTGCGAAGCGTGGAGCTCACCGCAAAGAAGGCATCGTCGGGGTCTGAGTTGCGGATACTCTTAAGACCGACGTTGTTGAACTGCGTGCTCTGGAGGTGGCTATTGAATAGCCTAAGCGTGTCGGTATTCATCACCACGTCGACGTACATCGACGAGTTGCTACGCCCCTGAAACATGATCGACTGAGCCTCGACCAACGGCAATTTGCTCAACACAGCGAGACCCCATTGGTATTGATCGTCAGAAGGAGACAACGCTATGGGCTTGGTATTGCCACTCTCGCAGCTTGGGGCCCATTATATCTTCGAGCTGCCTAGGGGTGAGTCGACACTCTTGAAGGCAGATGATATCGGGGTTCTGCTTGACGATCTCTTGGAGTACGATGTTGAAAGTTGATGAACTAGCTTTGCCATATTGTCGAAATTCATGGACATTGTAGGTCATCACCGAAATTTCGTTTTTGCTCTTTTTACCTTTGTCGTGGTCATATTGGGTCAATATGCCAACTTGAATATAGTTACCCACGGTAACCAATTCCGAGCATCAATGTCAATGCCGGCACCAGAGCCCAACGGCTCAATCTGAGCAGCAGTATCGCCATCAAGATAAGGTCGACAAGCATCAACAGCGGTGCCACAAGCCCCAGGAGCTGTGGGGTCCCAAAATACTCGGGCAAGAGACTCGTGCCGATGTATGCCAGCAGTAAAGCTGCCGACGTGACGATGGCAACAACAATTATAAGCCCCCAAAATATGCGGACTATAAAAGGCTTTGAACCTGTTTCGTTGTAGTATCTTTCCATCTCTCTCTTGCAGTGATAACCAATCTGGCTAGTAGTATATCTTACCTTTGTGTTTCCAATATTTGAGGATTATGTAACCAAATAGCATACCCCCGACTTGGGCAAAGTGGGCGACGTTGCTGTCTTTTTGTGCAAATCCTAGCACTAGTTCAAGCACACCATAGATGATCACAAAGTACTTTGCCTTCATCGGGATTGGTGGTATCAGAAGCATGATACGCTCGTTGGGGTGCATGAGCCCAAAGCTGAGCAGGATTCCGAACACTGCACCTGACGCTCCGATTGTGACGGTGTCGTTGAGATATGTGATCAAACCTTGGTCTGCGGCTCCGTATTGTGCGATCAAGCCTTCGAACTGTATCCAATTGACGAGCATATTAAGGAGCCCCGCTCCGATGCCGGTAAGCATATAGTAGCTCAGGAGTCTAGACCGCCCAAGATCGTTCTCGGTCACTCGCCCAAACATCCACAGTGCAAACATATTGAAGAACACGTGCTGGAAACTGCCATGCAAGAACATATAGGTGATCAATTGATGGGGGTAGAAGTTGACTGACCCAGGAGCGTGCAGGCCACAGAGCTGTACTATTTGGCTGTCGAATCCGGGTATCAGTGCTTGGGCAAGGTATACAAGTGCGTTGATGATGATCAGATTGTTGATCACACTGCGGCTGTCCCACGTGGAGTTGTTCATCGTTTAAAGAGGTCTTTGGGGTTAATGATTTCGATTATCGTCAACTGGTCGGGCGTAAGGCTTGGCTCGTCGGTGGCCATCAGAGCGGTGACAAGTTGCGATATTTGGCTCGGGGCGAGTATTCGTGGTGTTGTTCGGGCTATGTTGCGAGTCGTTAGGTGTGCTAGTTGACGGCGACGGCTTGTTTTATCGGGATTCGCGAGCCCTTCGAGGAGTGCCTCAACGGCTTCGTCGGGCGACACTTTGCCCACCAACTCCGAGGGTAGTTGAGTCACTGCAATTGTCGTGCCACCGAGAGTGTCGACACTAAATCCGAGGTCGGATATCTCGTCGAGCGAGTCGACGATTAGTTGATAGTCAACCGCCGTGAGATCGATAGGCTGTGGGTGGAGGTCAGGCATTGAGTGTGCCGAAAGGTGGTCGCTCTCGAGCATTCGCTCGTATGCTATTCGCTGCATCGCTCGAGGATAGTCGATCACCAGAATGCCGTCGACGGTGGTGGTTATGATATAACGCCCACCCCACTGGAGTGCATTGTATGATGGGTCGATCTCGATGGGTAGCTCTCGCTGCTGGGGTTGCTGGGGTTGCTGGGCAGGCTCAGTTTTATCGAATTTGAGGTACTCGGGAATCGACTCCATGAACGGAGCCTTTTTGCGGATCTCCGTCCCAAATGTGACCGACGCTGCCGTGAATCGATCTCTCGTAGGGTTGCTCATCAGCGTGTCCGTGAGAGCCCAGAGCTTTGCCCACTTGGGGTGCGTCCCATGCAGAGGTGTCGTAGTCACTAAAGGGGTTGTAGTCGGGTGATCCGCTGGCCGCTGGGGGCATCGACGATGGCTCGTGGCGACCCGAAAACACAGGGATTTCGATCGGCGTTTCGTTATCAAAGTCTATCGTTGGCACGATGTTGTGCCGCCCCAATGTTTGCCTAACGGCTGAGCTTAGCACCTGCCAGATGGCGTGCTCGTCTTCGAATTTGACCTCTGACTTTGTGGGGTGTATGTTTACGTCGAGCTTGGCAGGGTCGACCTCGATGTAGATATAGAAAGCCGGGTATTGATCGGGCGTGAGCAACTTGCCGAAGCCCGAAACGACTGCCTTTTGCAGGTAGGGGTTTCGCATAAACCGCCCGTTGACGAAGAAATATTGTTGGTCGCCATATTTCTTGCGAGCCGCTGCCGGGGTGGCTATATATCCACTGATGCGAGCAAAATCGGTATTGGAGTCGAGCGGCAGCAGCCTTGTGCCGAGCGTTTTGTTGGTCAGCCCAACGATCCGTTCGTGGAGGTTGCCCGAGACGAGATGCAGCGGTGGTTTGTCGTCGATGTGGAGCCTGAATTCGACATCTGGGTTGACGAGTGCGACTCGCTCAAATTCGGTGACTATTTGTCGATTTTCGCTAGCAACGCTTGCCAAGAATTTTCGTCGGGCAGGGGTATTAAAAAAGAGGTTCCTCACCGCAAGGTTGGTCCCCTGGGGTGTTGCCACGGGGCGTGAAGTGGGTGGCGATCCGCCTGTGATGTTGACCTGGATACCGACTGAATCTTGGGCACGGCATGTTTTCATTTCAATTTCGCTCACCGATGCGATTGAGGCCAGGGCTTCGCCTCGGAATCCGAATGTGTTGAGGCTAAAGAGGTCATCAGCCGTTCGGATTTTTGAGGTGGCGTGTCGCATAAATGCTTTTATAGAATCTTCGGGCGACATTCCGAAGCCGTTGTCGATGACCTGAATCAGGGTCTGACCGCCGTCTCGGGTGACGAGCGTGATGGACATAGCTCCAGCATCAATCGAGTTTTCAAGCAACTCTTTGACAATTGACCCGGGTCGTTGGACGACTTCACCGGCTGCTATTTGGTTGGCCACGTGTTGTGGCAATATCTCTATCATGATTATTCTTATACTCTCACTAGCGGGCTGTATCGAAGCACTACAAGCATCAACCAGTTTTTTGAGTCTGGTGCACACTATACGCGAGGTGCAATAGACCAATCTTCATTGGAATGTTTAAGGCGTTATTGGCTACGAAAATCTAAAAGCCGCTGACAGAGATCTGAAAGTAGTGCATCGCCAGATAGACGATACCAAAAAGCAGGCATACAAAGATGGTGGTGCGGATAAGGGCTGATTTCGACTTGCGATTGGCCATGTCGGCCTCCATCTGACGACGACGAAGGCGACCGTCGCGGATCAACATCCCGGGGGTATACTCTTCTGTGTATTGATCCCCCAGAATGGCTCGACGACGCTCTTCACGACGCTCTTGCTCGGGATCGTATTGACGTGGTTTGTATTTGAATTGGCGGGCTTTTTGGCGTGGCCCAAATCCGATCATTATTCCCATGGTGGTCAGTTTTGTAGGTTAGTCTATTTCTAAATCAGGGTCGGTGAGGGTGTCTATTTCGACTTCTAAGCGTGAGTCGATATCTGCTTTAGTTGATGACTTATCGAGCTTTTTGCTGTCGTTTGTTAGTTGCAATGCTACCCGGGTGCCGAAGTCAGAACGGGACTCTTGTAGTGGAGTTTGCTTATATACTCGGGCACGGCTCTGATCTGCGGGTTTGATATTGGGGTCATATCGCACCTCACCTAGATTGAATCCGATCTCCCACAGGCGGCTCTGAGCCTCACGCAATGTCAAGCCGATGACTTTGGGCACGATTGGGCATTGGCGAGCTGCCGTTGCGGCCGACGGTGAGTGTAATTTTGGAGCCGATCTCGGCTTTGATCTTGCTCCCTTTGACGATTGGCTTGCCATTCCAGGCCTGGGCCAAGATGTTGTTGGTAGCCATGTCGGGGCGATAGATGAGTCGCTCGATCTCGAAACCTTTGCTCTCGAGTTTGTTTTTTGCCTGTCGCAGCGACACTCCGGTGACGTAGGGTACGACTTCGGTTTTGGGTCTGAATGCGTTGATGGTCAAGAATATTTTACGCCCCGATTTCACGTCTGTGCTATCTCGTGGGCTCTGGTCGAGGACGGTGCCTGGCACGCCTTGAGGTACAAACATCGAGTCTATCACCACAAGGGTTAATCGAGCTGGCTTGGCGGCCTTTTGAGCCTCTTCCATGCTCATGCCGATCATGTTGGGGACGCTGTTTTTTTGATTGTGACGAGTGAATAGATTTAGTAAGACACTGACCACAAACATAAAAATCACCACAAAGCAGATGGCTAGTATTATGTTCCGAAGCAGGAAGTGTGATTGAATGTAGAGGTATATTTTTTTCATGTTTCGAAAAAACGTTAGTTTCAAATTTGTGGGGGATTCAGGTTTCGCTTTACGAGATGCAAATTATTTAGTTTCAGCGAACCGCACAAGACGGTTATCCTTGTACCGAGTAAAGCTCAGGCGTTGGTGTTGTCTTTTGAGTTCAGTTGTGGCAACCACAAAGGTATGCTTTTTTCTCTGTTTTGCACAAAAAAGGGGCTGCCAATTATTGGCAGCCTTTTTTGAAATTATCAACAGTTATGATTCGCGAGTTGTTTTCTCTAGTTTTTTCATTTGACACAGAGGTCAACGAGTCTATTTAGCAACTCTTTCTAGCCATTTGAGCATGAAGAGCATCGTAAACATCGACATCAGTAGTACTGTCACGAATAGCGACCACAGCATCCACATTGGGATTTGCTCATAAAGTATTGCTCCGATGATTAGTAGTTGGTTACCAAGAGCCGTTGCTCCCAACCAGCCACCTTGCATAATCCCTTGGTATTTAGGCGGTGCTACTTTTGAAACGAATGATATTCCGAGTGGAGATATAAACAACTCGGCAAAAGTGAGAATTACATAAGTACCAATAAGTAGGAATGGGGTCACTTTGATGGCTGATCCCCCTGCTGCTTTCATGTCTGTGAATAGTGGTAATCCTGCTATGTATGATCCGACCGCCATTACTGCAAATCCAAGGGCGGCAATACCCAGCCCGATCATGATTTTTTTAGGTGTTGATGGCTCTTTGCCTTTTGCTCGTAACCAACCGAATAGACCCATTACAACTGGGGTTAGGAATACCACAAAGAAGGGGTTAACCGACTGGAATAGTTCAGGTGTGATCTGCATTCCAAATAGGTTTAGGTCTGTGTAGTCACGTGCAAAGAATGTCATCGTTAGCCCATTTTGGTGGAACGAGAACCAGAAGAATATTGCAACTCCAAATACTGCGATTAGAGCCCAGATTCGCTGTTTTGTCTCAGCGACACTCATTTCGACATCGCCAGCAAATTCTGCTTTTTGGCCTTTAGCTACTGGATTTGGGAAGTTTTTCTTGTTTTTGATGGCTATCGTCAACGATACCAATACCATGAAGATTGCCACCATAAATGAGTAGTGGAATCCCTTTGTAAATACATTGAGGTAGTCGTTTGAGAATTGTGTAAGGTCGCCTGCTTGTCCAGATATTGTGGGCTTTTGGGCTAGATCTGCAAATTTAGTTGCTGCCTCAGTTTGGGGTGTGCCTCCAAGATGCTCGTGGCATAGACCTGGAAGGTCGGAGTTGTATGTAAAACCGTGACGGGCTAGCCATATTTTACGGATCCATGGTGCCACGAATGGTGCGAAGATAGAGCCGATATTGATAAACATATAGAAAAGCGAAAATCCTGAATCACGATATTTCGAGTATTGTGGATTGTCGTACATCTGACCAACAAGTGCCTGCAAGTTGCCTTTGAAGAGACCATTACCGAATGCGACGAATAGTCCCGCACAAACCATGATTGTCATCAAGGTCTGATCTGCCACAGGAGTTGGGGTCGGTATACCCAAAATGGAATATCCAAGGGCCATAAGGATAATACCAACCATAATCGTGCCTTTGTAGTTACGTGTTTTGTCGGCAATAAGTCCTCCAACGAAGGCTAAAATGTAGATTGAAAAGTAGAAGATCGAATAGATCCAACCAGATGCGACTCCGTCAAGGCCTAGTTTGGCTTGGAAGAATAGCACCAAGATTGCCATCATGGTGTAGAAACCAAATCGTTCTCCCATATTAGCTAGTGACGCTGCAAGAAGCCCTTTGGGGTGATTTTTAAACATAGTTTCGTTAGGTTTTAGTTAATTATTTAGAGTTTATTTATAAGTTTTATGTCTCTTTAATGACTGCCTGAGTTAAACAGCCCGCTTGCAAAGATAATAATATTTTTGGTTTTGCTGCCACTTTTGTATATTTTTAATATTTTTTTACTCCCCTTTATCAGCCTTAGTGAAGCGAACCCAACAAAGGAAGGTAGACGGTACTTGCATCCGGTCGGTGCCGAGTTTTCTCACTTCCGTCCAATTTTGTGGGTCTTATCGCTGTGTCACAGAGGCACCGATTATAAAAATTGCAGGGCGTTTGCCGATTGTTGGCAGAGGCTTTTTTCGCCACTGGGCCACACTTTGGCTGCGGATAAACTGGCTAGTGGTGCTCAGGTCGGCCGCCACGGTGAGCATCGTCGAGTCACCAAGGGTGTCCATAAAGTCGCTTAACAGGCGGTCGTTACGGTATGGGGTTTCGATGAAAATTTGAGTCTGATATTCAGAGATTGCTCTCTTTTCGAACTGTTTGATAACTTTGTTTCGCTCAGGTTGTTTGACCGGGATATAGCCATTGAAAGCAAAGACTGCTCCCGTTTTGGGCCTGACGCCATCAGGG
>JAGWCC010001338.1:0-33139 GCA_022651775.1 Drusus annulatus
AGCGGTGGAGCTGGGGGAATACAAAATTGTTCCAGTGAAGACTAGGAACTGTGTGGCAAAGGCAAACAAGGACAAAACCCCCCGTTTTTGTGAGCTGGCAAAGGCTGCCTGGAAACAGTCTGGTAGGGGGATAATACCAATTGTTACACCGGTTATAACATTTAAGCAGGCGGTGGAAAGTTTGGCAGAGCATACCACCCCAATAGTTTGTTATGAGCATGCTACGGTACCGCTGGAAGATAGGCTACCCCAAAAGATGGTTGATGTGGGGGCTTTTATTGGAAGTGAGATTGGATTTGATACCAGTGAGATTGAGATGTTAGAGGATAGAAACATACTGCCCGTATCCCTAGGTAAGAGGATTTTAAGATGTGAAACAGCACCACTGTATTTACTTTCGGTGCTTGGACATATAGCAATTACAAAAGATACACAAAAGTTGAAAGGACTGATTATGTGACCACTACAGCAGTAATAATGGCGGGGGGTAAGGGGGAAAGATTCTGGCGCTTGAGCCGTGATGCATTCCCAAAACAGTTTTTGCCACTTGCAGGTGATGAGCGTAGTATGCTGGAACACACAGTGGAGAGAATACTACCACTTGTCCATATTGAGGATATATTTGTATTGACACAACAAAAGTACAAAGAAATAGTAAGGGAGCTGGTACCACAGATACCATCCGAGAATATTTTGACTGAGCCAATGCCTCGTAACACTGCACCATGCATAGGGCTTGCGGCGGCAGTAATTCAGCGAAGGTATTCCGATGCAGTAATGATGGTATTACCATGTGACCATGTTATACATTCCCCTGTACCATTCCTGGAAAAATTGGAGGCGGCATGTGCACTTACCGCTACTGAACCATGCCTTGTTACTATTGGGATAACCCCTGATTACCCTGAAACAGGGTATGGGTACATTAACTACAACAAAAAGTGTAACTACGATGAGAGCATTAATGCATTCCCAGTAGTTAAGTTTGTGGAGAAGCCAAGCCAAGAATTAGCACGACAATACCTTGATTCTGGGGAATATTTATGGAATTCTGGTATGTTTGTTTGGCGTGTGTCAACAATACTTAAAGAGTTTGAGCAGCAGCTGCCTAAGTCATATGAGGGGCTAATGCGTATTGCGAAAACAGTTGGAACTCCACTTTATAATTGCACATTGGAATCAGTTTTTCCTGTACTAGAGAAAATTTCGGTGGATTATGGTATAATGGAGAAAGCCACGAATATTTACACAATACCAGGGGACTTTGGTTGGGATGATGTTGGTAGTTTTTCCGCACTGCTACGCACTGGAAAAAAGGATGAAAATGGCAACAGGATTACAGGTGATGTTGTGCAAAAGTCCAGTGCAGGTTGCGTAGTAATTGGGGACAACAAGCCTATTGCTATTGTTGGGCTGGACAACATTATGGTGGTGGATACCAAGGATGCCATTTTAATATGCAACGGCAACCATTCACAAGAGGTAAAAGATATTGTGAATATGCTCCGTGCACAAGGTAGGGAAAACCTACTATAACCACTGGTGGAAAATTATAAAAGTAAAACTATTGCTGGATTAAAAAAACTATTATTAAAGGAGATTTTATTTATGGCAACTGCATTAATTACAGGGATTACAGGTCAAGATGGTAGCTACCTAGCGGAGTTACTGCTAGAAAAAGGATACACAGTTTATGGTATTATGAGAAGGAAAAGTGTTGTTGACTGCGGCAACATTAACCACATAAAGGACAAGGTTAAACTAATGTATGCGGACATGACTGATATTGTGTCGCTTGCTACTGCTGTTAGAATTGCAAAGCCTGATGAAGTTTACAACCTTGCAGCACAGTCATTTGTGGGGACAAGCTGGGAGCAACCACTCGCTACTGCTGATATTGATGCCATTGGTGTTACAAATATGCTGGAAGCAATTAGAATAGAGCACCCAAAGGCAAAGTTTTAGCAAGCATCCACATCAGAGATGTTTGGGCTGGTACAAAGCAATTCCACAGAGTGAGACCACACCATTTTACCCACGTAGCCCATACGGCGTTGCAAAGCTTTACGGACACTGGATTACAAAAAAACTACCGTGAAAGCTATGACATGTTTGCGTGTTCAGGCATACTATTTAACCATGAATCACCACGTCGCGGGCTAGAGTTTGTAACACGTAAAATTACTGATGCGGTTGCTAGAATACACTTCGGTATGCAGACTTGTCTAGAGCTTGGTAACATGGACGCTAAACGTGACTGGGGTCATGCAAAGGACTATGTAGCGGCAATGCACCAAATGCTACTGCAAGAAACACCTGACGACTATGTTGTAGCTACAGGTGAAACCCGCACAGTACGTGAGTTTGTACAGGCTGCATTTGACTACATTAAAACACCTATTACATGGAAGGGTAGCGGTGCTGATGAATATGCCGTGCTGAATGAAAATGGTAAAACAGTAGTAAAAGTTAATCCTGCATTCTTCCGCCCTGCTGAGGTTGAAATACTGCTAGGTGACCCAACAAAGGCAGAGAAGACACTGGACTGGAAACGTAAATACTCCTTCCAAGACCTTGTAAACGAGATGATGGCAAACGACATTGCAAGGGTAGAACGTGAAAAGAAGATAAAGGACATAGTATAGATAACGGCATGACAAAAAATGCGAAGTTTTGAGGATGATATAGTGAACGGATTAATTATTGGTGGTGCAGGGTTTGTTGGTAGCTACCCCGCAGCACACCTAAACCAGTGTGGATACAACGTTAGCGTTACAAAGCTGCCACACGAAACATGCAAGATAGATAATGTGAAGATGTATGACATGAACATTATGAATGTAGATGAAGTGCAAAATACGCTGGAAGCTGCTAAGCCAGATGTTATATTCCATTTGGCGGCACAAAGCTCCGTTGCTGTGTCGTGGAAACAACCTGGGCTTACAGTGGACATTAACATTAAAGGTTGCATAAACCTGCTGGACGCTGTGCGTGATGTGCTGGATTCTATGCTTGATTATGGCAAGGGAACAAGGGTTGTGCTGATAGGCTCCGGGGAGGAGTATGGTTATGTACGCCCTAATGAATTGCCAGTGAGTGAAGAATGTAAGGTTCGTCCAGGAAACATTTACGCAGTGACTAAGGCATGCCAAAACATGATTGGAAATGTTTATGCAAAGGCATATGGAATGAATATAATTATGGCACGACCATTTAACCATATTGGTATGGGGCAAGCCCCAATGTTTGTGGTTCCTGACTTTTGCAATTAAATTGCACTGATTGAAAGAGGACTTGGTGAGCCAGTTATTAAAACTGGTAACATTGAAGTTGCTAGGGATTTTACCCACGTTAACGATGTTGTGGCAGCATACGAGCTGCTGGGCAGGCTGGGTAAGGCAGGGGAAACATACAACATTGCAAGTGGGAAATCGATTACCATTAAAGATGTGCTGCTAAAGCTTACTGCACTTTCCAAAGTGGAGATTGTGGTGGAGCAGGGCCCTGCAAAGGTGCGACCTGTTGACCTGCCTGTAGTTGAGGTGGATGTGAGCAAGCTGGTAAACGATACTGGCTGGAGCACTAAATATTCTATTGATGATGCACTGCAAGAGGTGCTGGGTGAATGGAGAAAAGTGGTGGAACTACAGTGACAATTTTTAAGGAGCTTTATAACTACCGTGAAATGATAAGAAGTTTGGTTCGGCGTGACCTACGTGGACGTTACAAGGGTTCAGTACTCGGGTTTTTGTGGACGTTTATTAACCCGCTGCTGCAACTTATGGTTTACACAATCGTTTTTTCAACCATATTGCGTTCCGCAGAGAATCAGTATTATCTATTTTTATTTGTGGCACTTATTCCATGGATATTTTTCTCATCATGCCTAACAAATGGTGCATCAGTAATACTTTCCCAGCAGAGTATGATAACGAAAATTTACTTCCCACGAGAGGTATTACCAATTGCATATGTTACTAGCAGCTTTGTAAATATGCTGTACTGCTTTGTAATCGTTTTTGCTGTTGTTATATTTTCTGGTAGACCAATCAATGTTATTGCACTGCTTTACCTACCAATTGTTATGGCTATTGAGTATATACTATCATTAGGGATAGCGCTTATAACATCGTCGTTAACGGTGTACTTCCGTGACCTGCAGCATATATTGGGCATAGTGGGTATGGCATGGGTATATATGACACCTGTTATGTATTCAGTTAACATTATACCCGAAAAGTTCCTGCCTATATTTTACCTGAACCCAATGACACCCATAATTATCGCTTTTCGTGATATTTTGTACTACGGGAAAGTACCTACATTATCCGGATTATTGCTCGCGTTTGTATTTTCAGTAGTAATTCTTATTTTTGGTTGGGTTATCTTTGGAAAATTGAAGCGACGCTTTGCGGAGGAAATGTAATGGATGTTATAAAGGTTACCAACGTGCATAAAAGCTTTAGAGTATATGCTGACAAGGGTCAAAGTTTTAAAGAGCGCATACTGTTTATTAACCGTAGTAAATACGAGGAGAAACAGGTGCTAAAGGGTGTATCATTTACTGTACAAAAGGGCGAGGCAATTGGCTTTGTTGGGCATAATGGTTGTGGCAAAAGCACCATGCTGAGCTGATGACAAAAATAATCTACCCTGACAGTGGTACAGTGGAGATGAATGGTAGAATTTCCAGCCTGATTGAGCTTGGGGCAGGGTTCCACCCTGATATGACAGGTAGGGAAAACATTTACACAAATGCGGCAATTTTTGGGCTGACACGCAAGGAGATTGAAAAAAGAATTTCGGATATCATTGACTTTTCGGAGTTGGGTGAGGCAATACATAACCCTGTAAGAACGTATTCCTCAGGAATGTATATGCGGCTTGCCTTTTCCGTTGCCATACATGTTGACGCTGAAATACTGCTAATAGATGAGATTTTGGCGGTGGGTGATGCTAGTTTCCAAGCAAAATGCTTCAACCGTTTGCGTGAGATTAAGGCAAATGGTACTACAATTGTTATTGTTTCCCACGCACTTTCACAGATTGAGCAGATATGTGAACGAAGTGTATGGATTGATGGTGGCGTGATTAGGGCTATAGGAGTTCCGCATGATGTTCACCCCGAATATATGGCATATATGAGTGAAAAAAACAATCCAAAAGCTGAGCCAGTAGAACCACAACCACAGGTGGAGACTACCCAGGAAGAGGTACAAGAGGAAGAACCAAAAAGCAACACCCGTTGGGGTAGTGGGGATGTAACCATTACATCGGTGGAGCTGCGCGACCAAAATGGTGAGGTTAAACAGGTATACAAAACTGGTGAGCCAATGAACCTATGCCTTAAATATACTGCAAAAAAGCCCATATTAGAGCCAATTGTTGGGCTTAGCATCTTCCGAAATGATGATGTACACTGTGTGGGGACTAACACCCAGGTTTGTGGATACAACATTAAAAAGTTGGAGGGCAGTGGCAGCATTACATGCCAGATATCCAAGCTACAATTGCTGAATGGGCAGTACACCATTGACATTGCCATACATGCGGCGGACGGGTTTGCATATGACTTTATTAAAAATGCAAGTGAGTTTAGCTGCTTTTCCACAATGGGAGAGTGCGGGCTGCTTCATTTGGAAAAAAGCTGGGTAGTGGAGTAAAGGTTAGACATTGCTGCACAAAAGATTGGAAATAAATACTGATTTATGAATAAATATGCTTGACATATAAAATATTTAGTACTATAATGGTAAATATAGCAGTAAGGTTATGATTTGTCAAAGTTTTAGAGTTTTTATTTATCAACAATGTAAAGGATTGAGTTTAATGGGTAGTTTAATTTGCACAACAAATGAATTTTATTTTAGCTACTTTAGCTTGCGCTTTTATTTTAGCGCTGGCTATTTTTGCTGTGCCAAATTAAATAATCAGTCTAATATAAGTTGATGGTTTAGAGCTTTAAAGTGTTAGGATAGCTTTGAATAGTGCCAGTTACTTTGATTAGGGTAGCTGGCACTATTTTTTTGTTTTAAAACTGCTTAATGACCTATTACTCATAATTACAGAAAAGTTTGGGGCGATAGATTAGGCACAGGCTTGCAGTACAAATTATAACCATACCTACAAAAAGTTAGTTAGATGAAAGGTTGATTTTAAAAATGGTATTAGTATTAAAACCAAGAGCAGACGAAAAACAGTTGGAGAACCTTATAAAATGGTTGGAGTCACGTGGGGTAGATGTTAACATTAGCAAGGGCAAACAGTCTACAGTAGTTGGACTAGTTGGAGATACTTCAATTATTGATATTAAAACTATTGAGGCGTTGGATTTTGTAGAATCAGTAAAACGTATTCAAGAGCCGTACAAGAACGCAAACCGTAAATTTCACCCAGATGACCTAGTTGTACAGGTTGGTGACTTTAAGGTTGGTGGCGGACACTTTGGAATGATAGCTGGGCCTTGCTCGGTAGAGTCAGAAGAGCAGATTATTGAGATTGCAAGAGCAGTTAAGAAAACAGGTGCCACAATGCTTCGTGGTGGAGCATTTAAACCACGTACATCACCATATGCATTCCAAGGTATGGGACAAGAGGGTATACGCCTATTGCTAGAGGCAAAAAAAGAAACTGGGCTTGGAATTGTTACTGAGCTAATGGACATTAGACACCTAGATATGTTTGCAGAGGTTGACATTATACAGGTTGGTGCAAGGAACATGCAGAACTTTGAAATGTTAAAAGAACTAGGTAGAATAAACAAGCCAATACTGCTAAAGCGTGGACTAGCTGCAACACTAGAAGAGCTACTGATGAGTGCAGAGTACATTTTGGCTGGTGGAAACCAGAACGTAATATTGTGTGAACGTGGAATACGCACATATGAACCATCTACACGTAATACACTGGACATTTCCGCAATACCACTGCTAAAAGAGAAAAGTCACCTACCAGTTATAGTTGACCCAAGCCATGCTACTGGAATATCCCGACTTGTTAAGCCACTATCCTGTGCTGCTGCTGCTGTTGGAGCGGACGGGTTAATAATTGAGGTGCACAACAACCCACAAAAAGCATTGTGTGATGGTGCACAGTCGCTAACACCTGCACAGTACGACGAAGTTTTTGGTGCTGTAAAAGCAATTACAAACATAGTTACAAAAGTTCAGTAAGACTTGGTGAAAGATAGAAGTGAGTGGAGGTAACATTATTAACAGACCAAAGATAGGTATTGTAGGCTTAGGGCTGATTGGTGGTAGCTTTGCTAAAGTGCTTAGTGGTAGTTCCTACACGGTGTATGGGTATGACTGTGAAAGCATTACAATGAAGCTTGCACAAAGTAACAAGTTAATTGTAGGTGAGCTGTCTGGCGAAAATATATCTAAGTGCAGCATAATAATTGTTGCACTTTACCCAGAAGATACCATTAAGTTTGTTCAGGAGAATGTTGGTAATTTTGCAGAGAACACCATTATTATGGACATTTGTGGGGTAAAAGAATACATTACACAGCAGATAATGGAAACCATAAAGGATGAAAAAATCTACTTTGTTGGTGGGCATCCCATGGCTGGAAGTGAGCTTTCCGGAATTAAAGCATCACGGGAAAAGTTGTTTAGTGGTGCTACAATGCTGATGACGCCTGGAAGTGAGATTCCAAGGGAAGACATGGAAATGCTGGAACAGGTTATATATGATTGTGGATTTAAAAAGATTCACAAAACCACACCAGAGGAACATGATAGGATAATCGCTTACACATCACAGCTGGCACATGTACTTTCCAGTGCGTACATTAAAAGTGACACTGCACCAGAACACCACAACTTTTCTGCAGGTAGCTTTCGGGACTTGTCAAGAGTTTCACGGCTTAACCCGAAAATGTGGAGTGAGCTATTTATGGTGAATAAGGATAACCTTGTAAAAGAGATAGAACAGCTAGTAGAGAACCTGAACCAGTACAAGGATGCCATAAAATCAGGGGATGAAGAACTGCTTTACCAGTTGCTAAAACGTGGAAGCGATATAAAAGAAGCAATTGATGCAGCAGATAAAGCATAAACAAAAGGGGGTACACAGGTGGAAAACATACAGATAAAAACAGGTAAGCCATATAGTGTACTGTTGGGTGAAAACCTGCTACAGCATGTGGGGGAATATGTTAAGGAAGTTTCCAGTGCGGGAAAGGTTGCAATTATAACTGATAGCAATGTAGAGCCGCTGTACCTGCCAACTGTTATGCATTCGCTGCAACAGGTGGGTTACGAAGTATTCTCCTACACCGTTACTGCTGGTGAAGGGTCGAAGTCAGCACAAAATGTAAGTGATTTATATGACTTCTTGCACCAAAAGAACATTACACGCAAGGATATTATTGTGGCACTGGGTGGTGGTGTAGTTGGTGACTTGGCAGGGTTTGTAGCTGCTACATACCTGCGTGGTATAGACTTTGTACAGGTGCCTACCACTGTTTTGGCAGCAGTGGATTCCTCCGTTGGTGGGAAAACAGGGATAAACATTGCAGCTGGTAAAAACCTAGTTGGTGCATTCCACCAGCCAATATTAGTTGTGTGTGATACTAAGACATTTGACACGCTGAGTGATGCAATCTTTGCAGATGGTTGTGCGGAGATAATTAAGTACGGGGTGCTGTTTGACAGGGAACTGTTTGATGTGATGGCTGCTGCACAGGTTAAAGTTAGAATAATGTGGGTAGTGGCAAGGTGTATTAAACATAAGGCGAACATTGTGGAACAGGACGAACATGAGGCAGGGATGAGGCAGTTGCTAAACCTTGGGCATACATTTGGGCACAGTGTGGAGAAACTCTCCAACTACAGCGTAAGTCATGGTAGCGGGGTTGCGGTAGGAATGATGGTTATTGCACGTGCTGCGCGTGCATCGGGCTACTGTGCACCAAATGTTGTGGAGGAACTGGAAAGATGCCTCAGAGCAAATGCACTGGAAACTAAGTGTGGATTTGATGCAAAGAAGGTTGCACAGGAAGCAATGGGGGACAAAAAAAGAACATCCAATAGTATCGTTCTAGTTTTGCCAAAAGAGATTGGAGAATGCTTCTTGCAGCCAATTTTGCTAGGGGATATTGAAAATTTTGTAGAGCGAGGTATTTGATATGGACATTATGGTACAAGGAGCAGACGGAATTGGTGGTAATGTTGCTGCGCCACCATCAAAATCTGCTGCACACCGCCTAATTTTAGCAGCAGCACTTGCACAAGGTGAATCCACACTGCGTTTTGGGGAAACGTTACCCCCACTTTCCGAGGATATATCCACTACGCTGGGATGCATAAAGGCACTGGGTGGAAGCTTTGAGATAAGTGGCGGAAGTGTTAAAATAACCCCAATTAAAGTGAGCAACATACCAAATGAAGTTACACTAGATTGTTGTGAAAGTGGCTCAACCCTTAGGTTCATGGTTCCCATAGCAGCTGCGCTTGGTGTGCCAGCAACCTTTGTAGGTCGGGGAAGACTGCCACAACGTCCTATGACAGTAATGGTGGATTTGCTGGAGAAAAATGGTGTTTCGGTGGAAAAGGGTGCAGATGAACTACCAATGAATATTAGTGGGAAGCTGACTTGTGGCGATTATGAGCTACCAGGCAATATAAGCTCACAGTACATTACAGGGCTGCTGTTTGCACTGCCACTACTGGAAGGGGACAGCACCATAACACTTACAACACCACTGGAGTCCAAGGGTTACGTGGATTTATCATTAGAGGTGTTGCGGGAGTTTGGAATTACCATAGTAACTAGGGAAAACCAGTACATTGTAAAAGGTGGGCAAACCTACCACGGAAAAAACACATTGGTTGAGGGGGACTATTCCAACGGTGCATTCTGGTTAGTTGCTGGGGCAATTGCTGGTAAAATAACATGTAGCAACCTTGACCCACTATCAATGCAGGGTGACCGTGAAATTGTGTCAATTTTTGACCGAATTGGTGGAGATGTGGCATATGGTGTGCCATCGGACCGCGTTATATCCACACCATCAAAAACCATGGAGGGTATACAGATTGATGCAGGTAACATACCAGACCTAGTACCAATTTTGGCTGTACTAGCAAGCTTTGCAAAGGGTACAACACATATATACAATGCTGCACGGCTACGCATTAAGGAAAGTGACCGTATTAATGCAGTGTGCGAACTGATTACAAAGATTGGTGGAAAGATAGAGCAGACCGAGGATAGCGTTACAGTAACAGGGGTTGACAGCTTTACTGGTGGGGTTATTGATAGCTTTAACGACCACCGAATTGTGATGGCGGCTGCTATTGCAGCAATGAGGAGTACAAAACCGATTACCATACAAAATGCACAGGCAGTAAACAAAAGTTATCCTGACTTTTTCCAGCAATACAAGAGCCTAGGGGGAACTGCAAATGAGCTTTGACATTGGTAGAAGCTTGAAGCTTTCAATCTTTGGGGAGTCACATTCACAGGGCATAGGTGCAGTGGTAGAGGGGTTACCAGCAGGATTTCGGGTGGACATGGAGGAGCTGAGAAGCTATATGGCACGCCGTGCACCAGGAAATGCCGCATATGCAACAGAACGTAAAGAGCCAGACCTGCCAATAATCCTTAGTGGTATGGTTGATGGGCTAATAAGTGGAACACCAATTTGTGCAGTGATAAACAACACAAACACACGCTCGCAGGACTACGCTGGGTTAACAGTAACCCCAAAGTATGCCCATGCAGACTATACCAGTGTGCTGAAATATGGTGGCAGTGCTAACATGAGTGGTGGTGGACATTTTTCCGGCAGGCTTACCGCTCCCCTTGTATTTGCGGGGGGCATTGCAAAGCAGATTCTGCGTGAAAAGGGTGTTTATATTGGGGCACATATCCTATCAATTGGGGAGATTAAGGACAGCAGTTTTGACCCTGTGGCAACTACCAAGGAGCAGTTGACCGAGATTGCAGGTCGTGAATTTTGTGTGATTGATGAACAAGCTGGGCAAGCAATGAAAGGCGAAATTCTAAAACATAAGGCAAAGTTAGATTCCATTGGTGGAGTGATTGAAGTTATTGCACTGGGGATTCCCAAGGGGATTGGGGGGCCGCTGTATGATGGACTGGAGCCAAGGCTTGCATACTCACTATTTGGGATACCTGCTGTACGTGGGGTCGAGTTTGGGGCTGGATTTGCCGCACCAAGCATGAAAGGCTCGCAACATAATGATGAATTTTGTGTTGATGGGAACAATAATATAGTAACTAGAACAAACAATCATGGTGGTATACTGGGCGGAATTTCCACTGGGATGCCATTAATATCGCGAGTGGCGTTTAAACTGACAGCATCAATTGCACAGGGGCAAAAAACGGTTAACCTGCAAAGCATGGAAGAGGTTGAGATTGAGGTTGTGGGGCGACATGACCCATGCGTTGTGCCACGTGCAGTAACAGTTGTTGAGGCTGCGGTTGCGCTTGTAATTCTTGATGAGATTTTGTCCAGCAAATAGAAGTAGATTAAAAAAATATATGGTTGAAAGGTGATAAAAATGAATTTAGATGAGTTACGTACAAATATTGATAAAGTTGATGATGAGATAATTAAACTATTCCTGCAAAGGATGGATACTGTAACAGAGGTTGGGAAGCTGAAGGCACAAAATAGCCTACCAGTACTACAAAACACACGGGAACGTGAAATTCTCAACCGCATTTCCAACCTAGCGGGCAAAGAAAATGAAAGATATGCACGAGTGCTATTTAGCACACTATTTGCTGTGTCACGCCTACAGCAATCCTACAATCACAAGAAGGGTTCCAAACTTTCAGATAATATAAAAAACGCCATAGATAATACTGGAGAAAAGTTGCCAACTGGCGCAGTGGTTGCATGCCAAGGTATAGAGGGCGCGTATTCCCAGCAGTACTGCGATAAACTGTTTACTGCGGCTGATATAATGTACTTTCGCTCATTTGAGGGAGTGTTCCTAGCAGTGGAGCAGGGGCTGTGTAAATATGGTGTGTTGCCAATAGAAAATAGTACTGCTGGCTCGGTTACACTTGTTTACGACTTAATGAAAAAATATAATTTCCACATAGCAAAAAGTATTAAGCTTAGGGTTGACCATTGCCTACTAACCAAGCCAGGGTGTAAAGAAAAGGATATAACCGATATTTATTCCCACCAACAGGCCATTGACCAGTGTAGTGAATTTTTACAGGCACACCCAAAGATAAAGGTGCATGTTGTGGAAAACACAGCAATAGCCGCAGAGATGGTACTGCAAAGCGAAAATGAATATGCCGCAGCAATTTCCAGCAAAAACTGTGCCGAACTATACAAGCTAGACCACCTGAAAACAAGCATACAAGATGCAGACAACAACTTCACACGTTTCCTGTGTATTAGCAAGGACATGGAGATATACCCTGAGTCAGACCAGGTAAGCCTAATGTTAACCATTAAGCACACACCAGGCTCACTGTTCAACTTAATGAGCCAGTTTGCAGCGTTGGAGCTTAACCTTACCAAGTTGGAGTCACGCCCAATTAGTGATACTGACTTTGAGTTCATGTTTTACTTTGACCTACAAGCGTCCATAAATGATGCAGCAGTGGTTGAATTAATGTGCGAGCTTGAAAGTGAGCTGACATTCTTTAAATTCTTGGGTGCATACAAAGGCGTTTAACACAAAATGATGTGTAATGCTAACTTTAACCCCATAAATAGCCATGGAACTAAAGTTTAAAACTAAATTTTGAATTTTAGACTTGAAATATTATTTGAAGTAGTATATAATAGTAAGAGTAGATTACTTGAAAAAAGGTACCTACTTTTTCATGCGATTCACGGGCCCTGTGCGACGTTACTCTACGAACCATGTCAGGCGGGGAACCGAGCAGCATTTAGTGGATGTTAATGGGTGCCGCAGTCCATCCGTGCTCCGTATGAAAAAGTAGGTACCTTTAGTTATTATATAGTTAGATTGAGTGGGGATTGGTAGTATAAAAGCATTGTATCGTAAATACCGCCCAACAACATTTAGTGAGATGGTTGGGCAAGAACATATATGCAGTCCACTTTTGAATGCTGTACGCAGTGGAAATCCATCACACGCATACCTGTTTATGGGTTCACGGGGGACTGGGAAAACCAGCTGTTCCAAGATACTGGCTAAGGCTGTAAATTGCCTAGCTATAGTTGATGGGAACCCCTGTAACAATTGTGACATTTGTATGGGTATAGACAATGGCTCTGTTGTGGATGTTGTGGAGATTGATGCAGCAAGTAACAATGGTGTTGACAATATCCGCGAAATTCGTGAAGAGGCATTCTTTTCCCCAAATGTTGCAAAGTACCGAGTTTATATTATTGATGAGGTGCATATGCTGTCCATTGGTGCATTTAACGCACTTCTGAAGATAATGGAAGAGCCACCCTCACATGTAATATTCATACTCGCCACAACTGAGCCGCACAAGTTGCCAGCTACTGTCATTTCACGCTGCCAACGCTATGACTTTAGGCGTATACCAACCGCTATGATTGCGGAGCATTTGTTGAGTGTTGCACAAAAAGAACTTATAAACCTTGATGGTGAGGCAGCGGAGCTGATTGCGAAGCTGGCTGATGGTGGGATGCGTGATGCACTATCATTATTGGACGTGTGTAGTTCGTATGACAAGGCAGTAACGTACCAGCTGGTGGCAAATGTTTCCGGGATAATGGGTCAGGATGCTTTGTTTGAAATATGTGATGGTGTTGCCCAAAAAGATGCTCAAAAGGTTTTAACATTACTAAAAGAGATAGGTGTGGGAAGTGCTGGGTATGATAGAATTTGCACCCAATTAATTGCACATTTACGCAACCTGTTGGTGACAAAGTGTGCACCCAGTGCGTCCGAGCTAGTTGTATGTTTACCGCAAGTTCTGGCAATGTACCAAGAGCAGGCTGTTTTCTTTTCCACATCGCTGATATCCTATGGTATTAGTGTGCTGCAACAGGCGTTAAACAATATGTCCAAAGGTGCGGTGGCACGAACGGAGCTAGAATTGGCGCTTATTAAGATTACTATACCCACGCTGGACAGCTCAATTGTGGCGTTGTGTGCCCGAGTGGAGCAGCTGGAGGGGGAGATAAACAGATTGGTAGCACAGGCGGCAAACCATGTACCAGTACAACTAGCCGTAAAAAAAAAAGAAGATACACCTAAAATGGTTATTAGCAAGTTGACCATTGACAAAGAGAATGTGGAAAGCGATAATCCCACCAGCACAGTGGTGGAGCAGCCAATGGAGTTTGTAACATTTGCTAAGTGGAAAACATGTGTGGCAAACCTTACTGCAACACACCCATTATTTGCAGCTTTTTTGGCTAAGTCAAGTGCAGAAGTATCGGAGAGAATTTTGAGGATTACCCCTGAAAATGATATGGCACGTTCTCTAAGCCAGAACAAGGAAGCCATTGATGCAATTACACAGGTGGTGGCAAAGGTTACAGCAAAAAACTATATGATACAGTTTGCAGGCAAGACAGAAATTGAAAAACAGGTTAACCCATTGGATGCATTGGCAGAGAAGATGAAGGGTACAGGAATGGAATTTTCCAGCCATGTTAATAATGAGGATTTGTAAAAATAGACCCATGGTTATATTATAAAAATTAAAGGAGAATAAAATTATGAAGTCAAGACTACCAAATGGTGTAGGTGGCGGTGGAGCCGCAAATATGAACCAGATGATACAAAAAGCACAGAAGATGCAGGAATTGATGGAAGCAAAACAGATTGAACTTGATGCACAGGAACACACTATATCCGCTGGTGGTGGGATGGTTGAGGTAACAATTACAGGTAAAAAAGAGATTAAAAATCTTATAATAAAGCCTGAAGTTGTTGACCCAGAAGATGTTGAGATGCTACAAGACTTGATTATCGCCGCAGTTAATAGTGCCATTGTAAAGGTTGAAGAGATTAGTAAAACTGAGATGGATGCTATTACAGGCACACTTAGTGTTCCAGGAATGATGTAGGTGCGGTATGTCCTATGAATTACCATCACTTACTAAGCTGGCACAACAGTTCAACAGCTGCCGGGTATAGGTAGGAAAACTGCACAACGTATGGCATATTTTGTTTTAACAATGTCAAAGGAAAAGTGCAAAGTTTTTGCGGATCCTATAATGGAGGCATCATCTACAGTTCAAAAGTGTAGTATTTGTCAAAACCTAGCTAGTGCTGACAGGCGTGATGTTTGCTCCAGTGATGCGCGTGACCCTAGCATAATTTGTGTGGTGGAAAGTCCACAGGATGTGCTTGCATTCGAACGTACACGGGAGTATAACGGGCTTTACCATGTGCTACACGGGCTGATTTCACCAATGGATGGGGTGGGACCTGCCCAGCTATATATTAAAGAGTTGCTGGCGAGGATTGCAACTGGCACAGTAAAAGAAGTGGTAATGGCAACTAACCCAACGGTTGAGGGTGAGGCAACATCCATGTATATTGCGGGGCTTGTTAAACCGCTGGGGATTTCCACAACACGGCTGGCATACGGAATACCAATGGGCGGGAACCTAGAATATGCTGATGAGGTAACACTTTACCGTGCATTACAGGGGCGTACTGCCATATAGATAATAAAATTTAATTTTTTTAGGGAATGAAGTTCTCCCAAGGCGTTTTGCCTAAACCGCTTTTATGCTGATGACTTCTGTGGAAAGACACCACAGGAGTCATCTTTTTTACGCATTTTATTAAATTTGGGGGAAAAGATGAAGCCTTACTATGGTGCAAATATAATAGAAAATATTTGAGGTGGAAAAATATGTTGACAAGCATTGCTTATATTTTTTTGGTAGGGCTAAGCATAGGTAAAATTATGGAAAAAGTTAAGCTGCCATCAATACTGGGAATGATTTTTGCAGGAATTATCTTAGGACCATTTGTTTTAAACCTTCTTGCACCAAGCATTATCACAATTTCGGCAGAGTGGCGGTTGTTTGCACTTATAATTATATTGACACGTGCGGGACTATCCCTAGACCTTGTAACACTAAAAAAGATTGGTCGACCAGCATTTTTAATGTGCTTTTTGCCCGCCACTTTTGAAATAATAGGCGTAATTTTGGTAGCACCTAAATTGTTGGGGATAAATACACTGGAAGCAACAATGCTAGGTGCAGTTTTGGGAGCCGTTTCCCCTGCGGTGGTAGTACCAAGGATGATACGACTAATAGAACAGGGATATGGTGCTCAAAATGGCGTACCTACACTAATAATGGCGGGGGCTGCTGTTGATGATGTTTATGTAATTGCGGTATTTACGGCTCTTCTTGGTGTTTTCAAAAGTGGTTCAAATGTATTAGCATCAGTTGCATTTGTGCCCGTTTCGGTAATTGCTGGGGTTTTAATTGGTTTGATGGCAGCATACATTATGTGTGGTATGTTCAAAAGATTTCATATGCGGGATTCAATGAAGGTGATAATTATACTTGGGGTCTCCTTTTGTCTTGTAGAAATAGCAGAAAAAATGAAGGATATAGTTGCGATTTCCGGAATGATTGCTGTAATTTCCATGGGGGCAGGAATATTAAAGCTTACCCCTGATGTTGCAAATAGGTTATCCATGAAGTTTGGCAAGCTTTGGGTAGGAGCACAAATTATATTGTTTGTTCTGGTTGGTGCTAGTGTAAACATTAGCTATGCTGCAAAGGCAGGATTTGGGGTTGTTTTAGTAATATTAATTGCACTAGTATTTAGGGCAGTTGGGGTAATACTAAGCCTTGTTAAAACAAACCTTCCGTGGCGTGAACGGCTTTTTTGCGTTATTGCATACATGCCTAAGGCGACTGTGCAGGCTGCTATAGGTGGCATTGCATTGGCTGAGGGGTTAGCTTGTGGGGAACTGGTGCTAACCACAGCGGTAGTTTCAATCCTGATTACTGCCCCACTGGGTGCCATTGGAATTGATTGCTTGTCCACAAAACTGCTACAAAAAGATAGTGTATAATTTGTGTAAAACTTTATGTGTTTGAATTGGGCAAGGAAAGCTTTATATTGTGAGGAAACCTATAGGTAGGATGTGTGGATATTGTGTATTGATGTGTTGATGCACACTAGATATTGTGTCTCATTAAGTTTTTGGGTTATAATTGTAGACCAGTGTAAAGCCATGTATTTTTTATATATGGGGACAAGTTTAAAAAAATTGTGCAAACTGCACAAACTATAGGTTAAAGTAGACTGGGAGATAGACTAGAGGAAATATGGACAAAATACATTTGTAAAAACAAAGGCAAAATTAGTAAAAGTAAAGGGTAATATGTCTAACTTTGGATTTAAATAATCTATAATATACGTTGTTCTTATTTTGTTAATAAATGTGGTGGCAATAGTACCAAACTTTTAAGGTTTTAGGGTGAAATTACGAAGTTGTGCGGTTTAAGGATGTGAGAAAACAATAACAACAGTTGACTTTTCAAAAGAATGAGTGTACTATATATAGTATACAATGTTCCGAACGCGCACTATATATGGAGCATTATAACTTTAGGATACACAAGTGAAAAAGGGGATTGTAAAAAATGAAGATTGGTAAACATGCAGCGACTGTTCTTGAAAAACGATATTTGATACGTGATGCACAGGGGAAAGTGACTGAAACTATTGAGGATATGTTTAAGAGGGTTGCGGGGGCAATTGAAAGTGCAGACCAAAAATACAATATAGATGCAGATGTAACAGGGATTGCACAAAAGTTTTATGATATTATGACAAATGTTGAATTTCTTCCAAACTCGATAACACTTATGAATGCTGGGCGTGACCTTGGTCAACTTTCCGCATGTTTTGTTCTGCCAATAGGGGACAGTATGGAGGAAATATTTGAGGCAGTAAAGCAGGCTGCACTAATACATAAGTCAGGTGGGGGAACAGGCTTTTCCTTCAGCCGACTACGCCAAGCAGGCAGCACAGTAGCATCTACTGGTGGTGTTGCATCGGGTCCAATTAGCTTTATGCGAGTGTTTAACATGGCAACCGAGGCAGTAAAGCAGGGAGGTACAAGGCGTGGGGCAAACATGGGAATACTGCGTGTTGACCATCCGGATATTCTAGAATTTATTGACTGTAAGAAAAATAACGTTGATATAACAAACTTTAATATTTCTGTAGGAATAACTGAGGCATTTATGCAAGCAGTGGAGAGTAATTCCGACTACAACCTTGTTGACCCAAAAACCAAGGAAACAATAAAAGTGATTAGTGCGAAACTAGTGTTTGATAAGGTGGTAAGTGCTGCATGGAGGAATGGTGAACCTGGAATAATATTCCTGGACAGGCTTAACCGTGACAATGTTGTGCCAAACCAAGGGGAGATTGAAAGCACAAACCCATGTGGAGAACAGCCACTACTACCATACGAATCATGCAACCTAGGCTCAATCAATCTTGCAAAAATGTTAAAAGATGATGGTAATGGTATTGAGTTTGACTTTGAAAAGATGGAGCAGACAATTGAAATTGCTGTGCATTTCCTAGATAATGTAATTGATGTGAACCGTTACCCACTAGAGCAGATTGAGCATACAACAAAACTAACACGTAAAATTGGTCTAGGAGTTATGGGTTATGCGGACATGCTGCTACATTTGGGTATACCATATAATAGTGATGTTGCGGTAAAACTAGGTGGGGAGATTATGAAGTTCCTGAACGAAACAGCAAAAGAAAAAAGCATGGAACTGGCAAAAGTTAGAGGGGCATTTCCACTATTTGAGGAGAGCCTGTACAAAGATGGTGCACCAATACGAAATGCAGCAGTTACTACCGTTGCACCAACAGGTACACTATCAATCATTGCAGGATGCTCATCAGGTGTTGAGCCAGTTTTCGCTTATGCTTATGTGCGTAATGTTATGGATGGTACTGAGATGGTAGAGGCAAGCCCAATTTTGGAGGAACTGCTGGCAAAGCGTTCGCTAAACACACCAAATATTATGAAAAGCATTGCTACAGAGGGCAGCCTTGCACACATTTTGGAGATACCAGACGATATAAGAAATGTTTTTGTATGTTCCCATGATGTTTCCCCCCTATACCACATTAGGACACAGGCGGCATTCCAAGAACATTGTGACAGTGCAGTGTCCAAGACTGTTAACTTTACTAATGAGGCTACCGAGGACGATGTGCGTGAGGTATATCTGCTAGCGTTTAAACTGGGCTGTAAGGGCGTTACAATCTACCGTGATGGCAGCCGTGATGGTCAGGTGCTAAACATTGGTAGTACAACAGCAAGCACTGCTGAAGCTATTGTGGTGGAGGAGCCAGCATCTGCAAACCTAGTTGTGCCACGTCCGCGTCCAGAGCTTACATTTGGGATGACTGAACGTATGAAGATTGGTTGTGGTAACCTTTATGTAACCGTTAACTACGACTCCAAGGGCATTTGCGAGGTATTCGCATCAACAGGTAAGGCAGGCGGGTGTCCGTCACAATCGGAGGCTACAGCACGCCTTGTGTCGGTTGCGCTACGTTCCGGTGTTAGCACGGACGAACTAATTGAGCAGCTGCGTGGCATACGTTGCCCGTCAACAATTAGGCAGCCGGGTATGAAGTGCACGTCTTGCCCTGATGCTATGGCGAAAGTGATAAAAAAAGTGGATACATACATCAAACAGCTGCCAAAAAATGGCAACCAAGAGGCACAGCCAATGCTAATGAATAGCACACAGGACTATGGCAACTTTTGCACAAAGTGTGGTGGGCGTATGCGTTCACAAAATGGCTCTGTAAGCTGCTCGCAGTGCGGCGAAAATACACCTGAGAAAAAGGAGTACAAGTTGCCAACTAAAGACGATGTGGACAAACATTCCACCCATTGCCCCGAATGCGGCGAAATGGTAGAACATGAGGGCGGATGCATGTCTTGCAGGAACTGCGGATTTTCAAAGTGCGGTTAATATTATAGATAAATAGCAAAAAGCACGTGATGGTTTAAGTCACGTGCTTTTGTGTATAAATATGAAGACTGTGGAAAACTTCAGCCCCATATTGGGGCTACTTGTTCCAGTATTTACGGTCGAGGTTGCGGTACTGGAGAGCCTCACTTAGGTGGTCGGAGCTAATGGTATCGCAGTTGTCAAGGTCGGCAATGGTGCGGGAAACCTTGAGAATTCTCTCGTAACTTCGTCCAGATAGCGACATTTTTTCAAAGGCAATTTTAAGCATACTTGTTGCATCATCGGTTAGTACGCAGTGTTCCCGGAGCATGGTTGGGGGTAACAGTGCGTTACAATTAATCCCAGTTTGTTCATACCGCTGTGTTTGTCGCTTGCGTGCCTGCTTTACCCGCACTCTCACATCGTTAGATGATTCGGAACACTGCTTGGAGGATATTTCGTCAAATTTCATTGGGCTAACCTCGACGTGAATATCCAAACGGTCAAGCAGCGGACCAGATATTTTGCTAAGGTAGTTTGTGATTTTGTTGGGGCTACATGTGCAATCCCGTGTAGGGTGCCCAAAATAGCCGCAAGGGCAAGGATTCATAGCCGCCACCATCATAAATGAACTTGGGGGTAGGTTACACGGGCAGCAGCACGTGAGATTGTAACGTAGCCGTCCTCGAGCGGTTGCCGCAATGTTTCAACTGCACGCTTATCAAACTCGGGGAATTCGTCCAAAAATAGAACACCATTGTGTGCCAGCGAAATATCCCCAGGCATAGGGTTAGACCCGCCGCCGGACAAACCAGCAGGCGATACAGTGTGGTGTGGTGAACGAAAAGGGCGATGGATAACTAGCGGATTTTTCGCAGTTAACAGCCCAGAAACCGAGTGAATCTTTGTTGTTTCGATAGCCTCACGCAGTGTCAGCGGTGGCAAGATGGAGGGTAGACGTTTTGCCAGCATGCTTTTTCCAGTGCCAGGTGGCGTAATAAGCAGTAAGTTATGCCCGCCAGCCGCCGCAACCTCCAGTGCACGTTTGGCGTTTTGTTGCCCACGAACGTCGGAAAAGTCTGGAACCATTCGGGCAATTTCGTCAAGGTTAAACGGTAACAGCTTGGCAGGGGTGATAAGCTGCGTGCCAGTGAAATGGTTAATAATGTCACGAATACTACCAACAGGGTAAATTTCAATTCCACGAACAACCGAACCCTCCTGTGCATTTTCCGCAGGAAGAAAGACCGCCTTAAGCCCTGCATTTTTGGCAGCAAGAACCATAGGCAGCATACCAGTTACCCCACGCACACTACCAGTCAACGATATTTCCCCAATGAAGGCGAAGCCGCTAGTATCAAGGGAGATAGTTCCGCTAGCAATCATAATACCCAGCAGTATTGGCAAGTCGTACACACAGCCAACCTTACGAGTGTTTGCGGGTGCTAGGTTTACCACAATCTTGCTGGTATACCACGGAAACCCAACATTTACCATGGCGGAACGGACACGGTCACGGGATTCTTTTATTGCTGCATCGGGCAGACCAACAATATCAAGGGAGGGCAGACCACGTGACAGGTCAACCTCCACAGTTACTATGTAACCATCGACGCCAGTCAAACCAACTGAATTAATAGTCCAAACCAAAAGATATGCACAACCTTAAATTTACTTTTGCGTATATTACACATTATACACTATTTCGACAATAAATTACAATAGAAATGCCGCTTATTTTACCAAAAAATTTCTAAAATTTAGGAAAATAAACAAAGCAGCCCCCACTCGTAGTAGTTTCCAATAGGAGCTACTAAAGCGGAGCCTGCATATATAAAATTCTACATGGTTAATTTCCCTGTTCCAGACGGCGTACAATATCCTCACATAGTTCGGCAGCAAGCTCGGTGGAGCGTGACTGTGCAAATATTTTTAACGCCTTGCCTGCCTTTGTTGGGCGTACATACACCGTTCCCTTGGCAGTGCGTAGTACAACACCTTCCTGTGCGGCGTTTTCCTGTGTGGAGATTGCGCGAAGTGCAGTAGCAGGGTGAATGTCGATGCTGGTGCTACGCAGTACCGTGTAAATGTGTGGTGTGTCACGCAAAACGTCCGATAACTTTCCGCCCTCACGCTTTAGTATTCGCAGGAACATTACAGCACACATTAATGCGTCACGTGTCCAAATGTTTTTAGCAGCAATATCACGTGCATGCTTATCCCACGAGTTAGCACTGGAGTTTCCGTAGCGATAAATTTTACCCGCACTGTCCTCCTCCAACACATTTAGCTCAATTGGGGCATCAAATGGCAGAGCAACATCATTACCTATACGCAGCTCCTCCTTGATAATGACGCTTAATATTTGATAGTATGGAATATAGCCTATTTCGCTATCGAATATTGTTAGGCGTGTGGCGTTATCCTCAATCCAAATAGTGAAGCCTTTTCCGACGCTTACGCCTAGCTTTCTCAGGCAATTTTTTGCATTTGCCTGCGTTACAGGGCAGGAGGCACGCACATCACATTGCAGCCCACTTAGACCATATGGTGCTAACAGTAGCAGGTTAGATTTGTAGATGTCCCCCATACCGCCGAGGTGTAAAACCACACCAGCAGTACTCGAGGTTGTGGACTGCTCATCACGGTTCATTATCCCCTCAAGCTCACGTTCAGTTTGGCGTAGTGCAGGTATACCCGACTCCTCAACAACCCTTATACTAGGGACATTTCCACCACTTACATATACACCAATTGGTGCATTGGTGTGGTACATTGCAAAGTTGAACTCGCCCGTATCCATCATGGCAAAATCCCCAACAGGTGTGCCAGTGCAGATGATGGAAGCCTTGATAACCTCCGCCAAAGCACGTGACAAGCCAGAGCTTTCAAAAGCAAGCCCAACCTTTTTCCCATGGGCAACCTTACCCAGTGCAAGCCCAACCCGTGCCGCAACAAGTGCAGATGGTGCATTAGCACAACTACCAACAATGCCGCCATCATCAATTAAGGTGTTGTGGGGCTGTCCATGCTTAACGCTGCCCGAAACATTGCTGTGGGGTGCAATGTGCTGGTTAGTCCAAACTTTGCAGTAGGGCAGTATAACACACTGCTCACCGATAACAACCCCTTTAGCAATCACACTATTTTCGAAAACCATGCAGTGCTTGCCAACCGTTGCACCACCACCAACAACAGCACCCTTAATGTTGCAGTAAGAACCAATGCTTGCATCCTTTAGAATAACACTCGATTCAATCTTTGAATTGTTACCAATGCTCACACGGTCATCCAGCATAGTACCAGCCTCCAAAAAGACGTTGTCGCCGATAGTTACGCCACTTCCAAAATAAACAGGTGGCTGCAACTGGTAATTGCCCGACGGACGTTCCCCAACAAAAATGTTGCCGTACTTATCCTTTTTACCCTCTATAAAGCATTTAACCTTGCCCTCAACCATGTCTTGGTTACATCTAATGTAGCTCTGTATGTCACCAATGTCACACCAGTAGCCTTTTTGCACACTGGCATACAACTTCATGTTTTTTTCGAGCATAATGGGGAACAAATCCTTTGCGAAGTCAAAGTTTTGCCTGGTTGGAATAAGTTCGATAGCTTTTGGGGAAAGTATATATATTCCCGTATTTGCTAGGTCGGTGCTTGCCTGGGTAAAGCTTGGTTTTTCCACGAATCCGCAAACCTTACTATCTGCATCAACCACAACCAGACCGTATTCACGAGGGTCATTTACAGGGGTTACAATAAGCGTAGCATCAGCACCATTTTCCCTGTGGAAACGTATAGCAGCACTAAGGTCAAGGTCACACATTGCATCACCACTAATTACTACCAAGTCGTCGGAGGTTACCTGCACAGCATTTTTTACGCTTCCAGCAGTTCCCAGTGGGCAGTCTTCTTCAACAAAATTCAGATTGACCCCAGCAAAGCTCGCACCCTCAAAATGCTGTGTAATTGCACTAGGAAGATACCGCATGGTGATATATGACTCAGTAATACCGTGCAGTGCTAGCAGTTCTAAAATATATTCGATAATTGGTCGCCCGCAAAGTTTTGCCATAGGTTTAGGAATATCACATGTTAGCGGTCTAAGCCTTGTGCCATCGCCACCTGCCATAATTACACTTTTTATCATAACAATACCTCCAAATTAAAGTAAAAATATGCAAATACATTATTTAAGCTTATTATGATACAGATTAATCACTTTCAGTCACAAAAATATATAAAAGTCTTGTTAAATTTACACTATGGTAGTATAATAAAGCTAAAGGTTTAATTTACTTGGCTGGAGGAATGAGTAGTTGGAACAAGGCGAAAGAAAAAAAGTTGAAATATTTTGTGATGGTGCGTGTAAAGAAAACCCAGGAAAAGGTGGTTGGGGGGCTATACTAAGCTATAAACAAACCAAAAAGGAACTCTCTGGTGCCCAGGTGGACACAACCAATAACCGTATGGAGCTTACAGCAGCCATCAAGGCGATGGAGGCGTTGGGTGAAAACTGTGAGATAACATTGTACAGCGACTCCAAGTACTTGGTAGATGGTGCATCCAAAGGGTGGGCGTTAGGTTGGAGAAAACGAGGTTGGAAACGTGCGGACAATAAGCCGGCACTTAACCCAGACCTTTGGGCAAAGGTACTGGGCCTGTTGGACAAGCATAGTGTAAAGTTTGTGTGGGTAAAAGGGCATGCGGGTCACCCAGAAAATGAACGTTGTGACGAACTTGCAGTGCGGGCAATTTCAACCCTTTAACTTACAATTTTTAACCAAATATAGGATTAGGCAACTTCAGAATAAATTTTAAAACCCTATTGCATTGCATACCTTTTTGGTGTACAATTGTACTAGGACATAGAGAAAATTTTTTAATAGTAATACAGTCCTAACCCATTAAAATCTCATGCATTATTCTAATACTAGTGTGCAGTTAAAATGTTTTGAATTTTGATTTGCCACAAAATAGTATTACATAAATAAAAGATGAAAGAAGGCGCAGATATGCCAATAATTTATGCAGATAACGCTGCCACAACAAAGATAGATTACAGCGTTCTTGAGTCCATGTTGCCATTCCTTAGCGAACAATATGGCAATCCATCCAGCATCTACTCGCTGGGACAAACCAGCAAGGAAGCAATAACAAAGGCACGTGAACAGGTTGCGACAGCACTGGGCTGCTTACCTGAGGAAATATTTTTTACAGGTGGCGGAAGTGAGTCGGACAACTGGGCTATAAAGTCCGCTGCATACCTAATGCGTGCAAAAAAAGGTCATACACACATTATCAGTTCAGTAATTGAACACCATGCAGTGTTACACACATTAGCAGCACTAGAAAAGCAGGGGTTTACTGTAACATACCTTCCTGTGGATAGTGATGGGCTTGTATCCATTGATAGCGTGAAGCAGGCTATTAAGGAAGATACAGCATTAGTTACCATTATAATGCTAATAACGAAATAGGTACAATACAGCCTATAGCTGAAATTGCTGAACTTTGCCGCAAGGGTGATATTCTTTTCCACACAGATGCAGTACAGGCTGTGGGAGCGGTTGATATTGATGTGAACAAGCAAAATATTGACCTACTTTCCCTTACTGCACACAAGCTACATGGCCCAAAGGGTGTTGGTGCACTTTACGTTCGCAAGGGGATACGTCTGGCAAACCTAATTGATGGTGGTGGACAGGAGAACGGACGCCGTGCTGGTACAGAAAATGTTGCAGGAATTGTTGGTTTTGGTCAAGCAATTACCATTGCAACCGCAAATATAGAGGAAAAAAACAAAAGACTTGTTGCAATGCGTGAACGTTTAATTAATGAACTTACAACTATAATACCAAAAATTAAGCATAATGGTCACCCAACCAAGCGTCTTGCAGGGAATGTTAACATTAGCTTTGAGGGAATTGAAGGGGAGGGGCTACTTCTACTTCTTGATATGAACGGAATTTGTGCATCCTCTGGTTCCGCGTGTACATCTGGCTCCCTTGACCCCAGCCATGTATTAATGTCCATTGGGCTAGCACACGAAATGGCTCATGGTTCGCTTAAACTTAGCCTAGGTGGGTTTAATACTAACGAGGACATTGACTACATTATTGAAAAGCTACCAACAATTGTTGAGCGTCTACGTAGTATGTCACCGATTTGGAATGGGTAAAGTTGTAGTATAAGAATGAAAATAGTATTACAATGGAGTTTAACTTTTTAAAATTCGTTGTAAAGATTGAAAGGGAGTATATATATGTCATATTCACCAAAAGTTATGGAGCATTTTGCAAACCCACGCAACTTCGGGGAGATTGAAAACGCAAACGGCGTAGGCGAGGTTGGCAACGCTAAATGTGGCGATATCATGAAAATGTTCCTAAAGATTGAGGGTAACATTATAGTTGATGCGAAGTTTAAAACCTTTGGTTGTGGTGCAGCTATTGCAACAAGCTCAATTGCTACCGAGCTTGTAATTGGTAAAACAATAGAAGAAGCGCTAAAACTAACCAATAAAGCTATTGTGTAGGCTTTGGATGGTCTGCCAGCGGTAAAGGTTCACTGTTCAGTACTTGCAGAGCAGGCTATTAAAAGTGCACTTGTGGACTACTATACCTGCCTAGGAATTGACCCAACACCAATTGTAGGTAATGTAAGGCAGAACTGTGACCACCATGATTGTGGTTGTGAACTTTAAAAAAATATCACACAAATAAAAATAGAGTGTAAGATAATAAAAACTATCTTACACTCTATTTTTATTTGTATTGTAGAACTAATTTTTTTGACACTTCAACACAGCAGCAATGAAACTGCTAAAGGTTGGGTGTGGACAGTTTGGACGTGACTTAAATTCTGGGTGGAACTGAACACCAACAAACCATGGGTGATCTTTAAGCTCAATTGCTTCAAGTATGCTGCCATCAGCCGAGGTGGAAGAAAGCACAAGTCCGCCATCCTCAAGCATTTTGTGGTACTCCATAACGACATGGTAACGATGGCGATGACGCTCACCAATTACAGCTTGTCCATAAATTTCATGTAGTTTGGTGCCAGTTTTAATGTGGCAGTTGCGAATACCAAGTTGCATATTACCCTCAAACTCATTACTTGACTTACCCTGTATAGCAATTGGCTGAATAATCGGATTAGGTGTAGAAGGATCAATCTCAACAGTGTTTGGGCAGTCTACCTTTAATACATTTTTGGCATACTCAATAACCATAACCTGCATACCAAGGCATATTCCAAAGATAGGAACATTATTTTCACGGGCATATTGGATAGCATTAATCTTACCATCAATACCACGGGAGCCAAACCCACCTGGGATTACAATACCATCAAAGGCACTAAGCTGCTCTGTAACATTTTTCTTTGTAACATTTTCACTATTTATTAGTGTAACTTCAACAATTGAATCGTTAGGAATACCACCATGCTTAATAGCTTCAGTAATGGAAAGATACGCATCAGGCATTTCGGAATACTTACCAACTACAGCAATTGAAACAGAGTTTGATGCATTAACCATAATATCAATCATCTTGTTCCATTCATCAAGCTCAGGTTTTTTATTTTCCAGACCTAGGTGGAAACAAACAGCCGCTGCAAGCCCCTGTTCCTCCAGCATAATAGGTGCCTTGTAAAGTGGAGAAACGGTTAAGTTTTGCACAATATCTTCAGCACGTGTGCTACAAAATAGCGCAAGTTTACCACGCATTTCAGCTAAAATTTCAGATTCAGAACGGCAAACAACAACCTGTGGTTGAATTCCTTATGATAATAGCTGTTTAACCAGATGCTGTAGGCTTTGACTTTAGCTCACCACTTGCAGTAATGTAACAAATGGTACAAGTGTTACATGGATATACATACAGTTGGAACTACCAACCTCTGAACCTCTGAACCAACCTGCCTAATGAAGCCTCAATGAACGGTAGACTTTCAATATCGCCAACAGTACCACCAATTTCCGGTAACAACAACATCAGTAGTTTTGAATATTTCCTACCTTGTAAACTAGGTCTTTAATTTCATTTGTAATATGTGGAATAACCTCATAAGTTTGTCCAGAATACTCACCTGTACGTTCCTTGTTTAATACATTCCAGTAAATTTTAGCAGATGTAATATTTGAGTTAACTGAAAGATTTTCATCAATAAATCGTTCATAGTGTCCAACGTCAAGGTCTGTTTCAGCACCATCGTCGGTAACAAACACCTCACCATGTTGGTAAGGACTCATTGAACCAGGGTCAATGTTTTATAAAGGGTCAAACTTTTGTATAGTTACCCTATACCCTCGTGACTTTAGTAGCCTACCAAGCGAGGCAGCTGTTATACCCTTGCCTAGTCCAGAAACTACACCACCTGTAACAAAGATGTATTTAACCGACATTTTAAATACCCCCACAAAAAATTTAAGTTGTACACAGGGCAAAAAATAAACCGCCCCTTTGTACAACACTATTCTAAATATTATAACGCAAAAAATACGAATCGTCAAGTATAAAATTGTGTTTTCAATTAAAAATATTTTTATCCATTAAATTATCAAAACAAAACAATAACAAATACAAACCTTAATAATCAAACAATACCAATAAATACAATTTAATAGGTTTAACAACTTGAAACCATAAATGTTTTATGGTATAATCTAAAAGACTAATCAGCACTACCAAACACATAAATTAAAACTACCAACAATATATATAAAGTGCAGTTTAACCTTAAATGTCTTTTTCACCATAATTAGTGGTGTCCAAGCCAATATTTGGAGGGATGGTAAATATGTAAGTTTTAATAGAAACATCAGCACGTCATTTACATGTAACGCAGGAGCATTTGGAGATACTATTTGGCAAAGGAACAAACCTTACACATAAAAAGGATATTTCACAACCTGGTCAGTATGCATGTGCTGAACGTGTTGATGTTGTAGGTCCTTAGAAAACAATTGCAGGTGTAACAATTCTAGGTGCAGTACGTGGTAAAACACAGGTAGAACTTTCCTTGACTGATGCACGCAGCATGGGAATACCTGCCCAAATTCGTGAATCAGGTGACCTAAATAGCTCCGTAGGGTGCAAACTAGTAGAAGCAGCAGGCAGAGTTTTTCTTGAAGATGGTGTTATTGTTGCAAAGCGTCACATTCACACATTCCCTGAAGATGCTGCTAAACTTGGAATATCCGACAAAGAAATAGTAAAGCTAAAGATTGCCACACCAAACAGAACAACAATCTTTGATGATGTTGTTATACGTGTTTCACCTGCTTATGCAACAGCATGTCACATTGATACAGATGAGTCTAATGCTGTGGGAAGTGTTGAGGAAACTTATGGAGAAATTGTTAAGTAATGCAAAAAACGTTTGTACTAGCACAGAAAGATAAAACATAAGATAGACTCAAAAGAAGGTAACAAAATAACATTAGGGAGATTGACTATGTTGACATTTAACCCAAACAAATATATGGCAATGGTTATACTAGTTGTTGTTGTAGCAACAGGTTGTGGCACACAAAGTGTGGGTAAAAGCTTTTGCCAGGAAAGCCAGCTGCAAATTGGAGTTAGTGAGGATATAATAGGGGCGACGATGTTTCGAAACCGACAATGACAAGAGCTCCACCACAATCATCATCCAGCGAATTAACACCAGTAGAACCACCAGCTGCACCAGCCGCCACATCAACTGCACCTGCTCCCACTGTACCCAAATCACCACAAACTGCTCCAACTCCACCAGTGGAGCAGCCAAAGGCACCAACATCAGTAGCTCCTGAGGTTTCTGCGCCTACACCTCCCGCACCTGCTGAGGTAATCCAAAGGATTACACAAGCAATCATATCACCACCATCAATAAGTGGGGCAACCTATGATAAGTCCATTGAAAATAGTGTTATATCAAAAATAAATGAGCTTAGGGTTGCAAACGGATTAAGCGAGGTAACTGCCAACGAGGCTCTGCGTACAGCGGCACGTATACGCTCCTCGGAAATGTGCAGCAATAACTATTTTACATATACTCGCCCTGATGACCGCGAGTGGCAAACTGTTCTGACAGAATGTGGATCCACCTGCACTGCAATGGGTGAAAACCTAGCATGGGCAGAGGGTGGAGCAACAGCTACCAGCCTGTATACTCAGTGGAAAAACAGCCCAGGACACCTTGATGTTATGCTCAAGAGCGAGTTTGTATATGTAGGTGTAGGGATAGTTTACCTAGACAATGGTGGGGCATATGCCACCACAATATTGCACAACTAAACAATCAAAAGCACACTGTAGATAAATATACTTTACAGTGTGCTTTTATATATTCGAAAATAGTTGCAACTGTGTACCTTTTTTACACAGTTACATAAACATTCACAAACTACAAACAGATTAAAAATAAGAGGTGCGAGTTTCAATGCAAATTCTAATAATTGCGCTGGGGTTATCCGCTGACGCTTTTGCATTTTCAATATCAAATGGTCTAGGAATAAAAAACTACAAAGACAATCAAATGATAATTAGCAGTATATTTTTTGGTCTATTTCAGGGGATAATGCCACTGATTGGATATTTTATAGGTAATCAGTTTAAAAGTATAATTGAGCCAGTGGAAAATTGGGTTGCTTTTATATTGCTTTTGGGAATAGGCGGAAAAATGCTGTACGAAACATATAAAGATATGAGTAGTACAACATCTTTTTTGTCAATTGTTTTTAAGATGAAATCACTAGTTATACAAAGTTTTGCAACAAGTGTAGATGCACTAATTGTTGGGGTTAGCTTTGTGGCGCTTGATATTCATATAGGACTTGCCAGCACAATTATTGCCACAGTAACATTTGTGGTATGTATGTTTGGTAGTTTACTGGGCAAAAAGTTTGGGGAACTGCTGGGTTACAAAGCACAGGTAGTTGGTGGGGTAATGCTAGTGGGCATTGGCATAAACATACTTCTAGGACATTTAAGTGTTGCCTAAGATTTCCCCTAGTTATTTTATGTTTAGGTGGTTGCACTCCATTGGGTCATAGTAAACGATTGAATAAACAAGCACAACAATGTCACCAGTATTATAATAAGCATGGGGTAGTTCCGCGTCAAAGTAAAAGCTATCACCTTTTTGTAGGGTAAAGGGCTGCCCGTTAACCTCAATTACCATACTACCTTGATACACAAATGTATACTCGGTAATTCCCTTGTGGTGGGACTTTATCTTGCTGTGTGCACGCACTGGGAAGCTTAGGTGCTGGAGCTCAAACCCTCTGGATGGCTCATAGTCAAAAATTTCTGAGATATGGTAAGAGTCAGTTTCCATGGAGGTACGCCGTTCACTGCAACGTACCAGCTTATGCTTGCAGGGTTCATCATAAACAAGCTCTGAAAGATTAATCCGCATTCCAGTAGTAATTTTCCACAACACAGCAATAGTTGGATTTGTTACCCCACGTTCAATCTCACCCAGCATGCTTTTACTTACCCCTGTAATGTCAGAGAGGTCTTGGAGGGTAAGCTGTTTCTGTTTGCGTAAATTTTGTAGGTTACGCCCTACAGTCAGTATAATATTATCCAATCTTAAAAATTCCCACCCTTTGCCATGCAAACTACCAGATTAACTGGAAATTTGCATGGTATTTTTAAAGCACTAATACTTAATACCTGTTTTTATCACAATATCAAGCAAAATTTGATGTATTAAAAACTGTAAAAGTTTTTAATATTAGGATAATATTATACCACAAAAGAAGCTTTACAACAACAAAAATAATGTTAGGTTATTGTATGGGAAATGATTTAATCTGCTCCACTAAACTATTTCCTAGTGTATGAACCTTGTTGAAGTCAGTCGCTTTAATGTAGAACTGCTCCAAAACATCATGGTTAGCCTTAGCCTCCCCAATTAGCTCGGCTGCCTTTTCTATCATATGTTTAACACTTTTATTGGTGTAGTTAATGCGTTTTTTCTTGTTCCCAAGTCGGGCAACATCAGTAAAACGCTTTGCATGAATAACACGATAAGGCTCAATTTTTGGAGTCATAAATTTATTTTGGCTAGTAAACCCAAGCCCCAGTGAAGGAATAATAATATGCTCAATTCGGTCATATATTGCTAACGGGCATTAGCAGGTTATAATGTCATATCCATAATCAAGTGCTAATGTACGCAGTTTCATTGCTTGAAGTCGGGAACTGGTAGAAAATTCATCATCAATCAAATATATCCGCTCACACATATTGCTTAGTGTTTTATCAAATGTCCAAATGCCCTTGTTGGTAATTGCGGAGAGGAACCTAACACATTCGCTGCCTTTTTTGTTCTGAGGTTTAAATTCACGTGAAGCCACACCCAGTGCGTACTTATTTAACTTAGATGTGTCAGTGTAATCTAGTATTTGGCGATAGATATCACCCTGTAATGCTCCTGCTGCACATAGATACCTTACTGCCTGAGCATGAGCAGAGGAACATATTTTGGTAAGCTCAATAATTTCATCGCGATTTTTTTGCAGCATTTCGTCATCCCAACAGGTTGAAAGGGGAACTATGTGTTCAAACACACCAGGAAAGGTAGGCTCAATAGAGTGTGGCAAAGTGCCATCTGCAATGCTAACTTTCAGCTCTGGCAAGATTATGGCGTCCAAGCTTTCAACATCGGAAGAACAGTGTATATACTGAATTTACGGACATTTTGCCGAAAGCTGTTTTGCTATTTTCTTCAGCAGTGTTGACTTACCAGTACCAGGACCGCCCTTTAGCACATACAATCGCCAACCATCCTCCACACTACCTAACTGGTTAAACTTGGAAACAAAGCCCGAAGGAGTGTTCGCCCCTAGGAAAAATTTAATATCTCCATTTATCATTTAATACCCTCCTATAAATTATTTATACAATATGCTTGTATATTTATAATATTCTAGGCTCCGATAAACTGATACAAACAAATGTAGAGATTAAGGGGAATTTTAAAGTATTCATTGTTTAAACTAACAACTTTTGCCCATATTAATAGTATACTATCAGTATGGGCAAAACGATATCGATATAAATGAAATGGTGGAGTACATAAAAGTAGGAGTGTGTATATATTGGCAGGCAAATTAGGCAGTTTCAAATATTTTTTTATTGCATTTTAAAAGGAATTTTTTTTTAAAAAATAACCGGGGAAAAGGGTTTTAATAATATCCAAAAAACC